>CAUYQV010003634.1:0-18962 GCA_963574575.1 Galagoides demidoff
CTTAACTCAATAACTAAGAAAATGACATGAAGGTTATGTTAGCCAGTTTGATGAGAGTACTTCAAAATGTATATGAAAACAGTACACTGTACCCCATGATTGCATTAATGTACACAGTTATGCTATAAGAAATAAAAAAAACCAAAAAGAAAATAATTTGACAGGGTGGTTAATGGACCAGAATAGATAACACCCAAAAATGTGACTCACACGTGCCAACAATTACACAGCTCACATCTAAGGTGCTCTTACTATTTGTCTAACGTTGTTCTAAACACTTTGTATCTATTTACCCCTCCTCCCTCATAATCAAAGGTAGGGTAGGTAGTGGTGCTGCCTCCATGTCATCAGGTGAGCAAATCCAGCCACAGAGCTGTTAAGCTTGGATGACACAGCCCACATGCTCTCACTGAGCTATTCAGAAGTGTCGGTTGATCAGTCACCTCAGACACTGAAGATAATGAAGTGGGAGGTGGGCTATTTAGTCAACAAATAACTCCTAAATGTCCATGTGCTAGTCACTAGAGGGGGCAGAATGAATGTCTGAGCCTGTGCTGCTACAACAAAACAGAGAGACTGGGTAATTTATAAAGAACGGAAATGTATTTTGTTATAGTTCTAGAGGAAGAGGAGTCAAGATCAAGGTGCTGGCAGGTCTGATTGTCTGATGAGGGGCTCTCCCTGCTTCCAAGGTGGCGCTTTCCTGCTGCATCCTCTGGAGGAGAGGAATGTGCTGTCCTCACGCAGTAGAAGACTGAAGAGCAAGGTCACTCACGCGATGCAAAGACTCTTTTATAAAAGCCTTAATCTCATTCACAAGGGAAGGGGCCTTTACGGCCTAATGCACTTTTAAAGACCCCACCTCTTAATACCATCACATTCGACATTAAGTTTCAAAATCTGAATTTTGGAGGGGATGCAGGCATACCTCAGAGATAGTGTAGGTTTGGTTCCAGATCACCACAACAAAGAGACTATCAATGAAATGAGAGTATCACAATGAACTAACTCATCTATATACGTGTGTGTGTGTGTATACCAAACACATTTAAATATACATATAACCAAATACACTTGGTTTCCCAGGGAATACAAAAGTGACGTTTGCACTAGTTTTTTAAGTGTGTGACAGCATTATGTCTAAAAAAAGTAGATATTTTAATTTAAAAATGCTTTATTGCTAAAAATAGCTAATGATCATCCAACACAGAGACACAAAATGAGCACAAGCTGCTAGAAAAATGACGCCAATAGACTTTTGCTCAACACAAGGTTGCTACAAACCTTCATTCTGTACAAAATGCAGCCTCTGCAAAGCGTGATAAAGCCTAGTGCAGGGAGATGAAGTAGCTGCCATTCAAACCACAGCCAGGAGCAAATAGGGGTACCTGCCCCCGGGGGACTCACAACATCAGTTAGCATCGCAAAAGTAAAAGCTTGTTAAACGTGTCAATACTCAGGGTCATCCCTGAAAGTCCTGTTTGATTGATGTGTAGCAGAGCTCAGGACTCTTCCTTACATTTCTATTAAGATGGACACCAAGTATCGGATGCTAATGGTCTGATGACAGCTCTTTGCAGAATAATTGATCAACCACCAGTTTTATAATGTGTGCCTCTGGATTGACATGGGACCACCACATGAGTTCATTACAACCCACTACCCCTGTGGGAAAGCAATTCAACATATATGCCACACACTAGACAGCTGACTCACTGAGGGCAGGGAGAATGTCACAGCAGTGCTTTACCAAGAGACATTAACTCCTAACAAGAGCCCAGTCAGGAGTCAAGAATACTCAAAGCTCCTTTTTAAAGGGGGAGCCTTTTTTTTTTTTTTGAGACACAGTCTCACTATGTTGTCCTCTGTAGAGTGCAATGGCATCACAGCTCACAGCAACCTCTAACTCTTGGGGCTTAAGCGATTCTCTTGCCTCAGCCTCCCAAGTAGCTGGGACTATAAGTGCCCCCATAATTTTTTATTGCAGTTGTCATTGTTGTTTAGCTGGCATGGGCTGGATTTGAACCTGTAATCCTCAGTGTAAGTGGCTGGCACCGCAACCACTGTGCTATAGCGCCAAGCCCAAAGGGAGGCCTTTTGATAGTTACTTAAAAGCTGCCCACTAGTCAATTCCTCTCAAGGCCACACAGGGCCTTGACTTATTGTGGAGTGGTCTGACTCAGAGTCAAGAAAATCTGACTTCAGTGGGGAGTAAAAACTCAAAGTTTTAGATCTCCCCAGTAGCTCCCAATTTAGTTTAAACTTCTGCCTGTCCCCATATGTACATATACTGAAAATGAGTGACAACCAAGATTTTACATGCACAGTTACCTAAACAATAAAATTTTAATGTCTGTTTAATATTTAAAACTACAATATAACTACAGTTATAATCCTCACGCATCTCAATATACACACTGTCCAACAGAAATATTCATAGCAAATGCCCTAGATTTCTGAATATACACTGGTATTGAGGAGACAGCACAGCCAGAAGATCAGAAGACCTGGGTTCTAGGCCTAACTAGCTGCAGAGGTTATGAAATTCACTTAATTGCTAGTACTACCTAATTCCTATATGGAAATAAAAGACCATTCAACATGATCTAGAATAGTACTTTCCAATTTCTGTTCACAGACATACATGCAATAGGAAATGAGGGAGTCAAGAATTGAAAAAACAATAAGATATGCTTTTTATAGTAACTGTAAGAATTTTATTTTTTTTGTGTGTGTGTATGTGTGTGAAACTTTTGTTTCAAATATCCCTATGTAGATACCGGAGTCATGATGGAAATGTCTTATTGTAGTTTTTAGTCAATGCAGTTGGAAAACCACTGATTTAGAAGATTCTTCCAACTCTAAGGTTCTCCAATTCTGTGACTTCACCTCACCTGTAATTGACCTTGTGAATTACTGCATGATGCTAACTAATCCAGATTTGTTCCTGCTTCATCACAGCTTCAAGAACCAGATGTGTCTATTATCAGCATATTCTAAAGAATATTTATGCTTCCAGAAAGTCACGGCCTAATCTCCCATGGCCTGCTCTCTTGTGAGCTTATTCTGGTATTTTCCACTGGCCAATAGAGCTAAGATCAAATTGGATTACATAGTTACAGCTATTTTCTGTAAAAGGATAGAAAAAAAATTTTAATAAGGCCAAAAAATTATACCAACCACTCCTATAGAATGAGAAAAATATAAAAGCCCACCTGAGACATGATCTCAGAAAATTGACGGGTATATAATTAAACCATGATGTTTGGAGGAGTCAGAATAAAGAGCACAATAAAACTAGGATAAACTAAAACCCTGGAGAAACCAGAAGCAAGAGTTTCCCAGGCTCTTACTCCTAAATCCTCACACCCCATTCTGACAGTTCTGTTGTAACCACTTTAATCTCTAGGAGTAATTAAGTTAGGGACATTATTTTGTATCTTGAGATTTGTAAGACACCCTTGTGGTGACAGCGAGTTTTTGGTATAAGGTGTGTGGGGATTTACCCACCCTCCCCTTCATTTTCATTTTCTCAGAAGTGTATCTGAATCATGGGAAGGAACTTTCCAGTTACACTTGTCCACCTAGAGATTCTCAAAATCAGAGTGTTTGTACACTTACTTTTTCACACCTGAAGGTCATCGCAGATGAGTCATGACTAGAATTTTTAAGTAATGGCACAATTTTGCAAAACAGCCCACCCTCCCACCCCCGATATCTAATTGGTTTACATGGATGCTGAAGAGATCCTGAAGTATGGTCATATACAAACATACATAGGAAGCTAAGGACACGGGCAAAGAAGGACTAACAAAAGTCAAATTTCAAGTAGAGTCAACAAGAACCTGTGCGAGACTAAACCTTAAGGAAAAGATAGAAGGTTGAAGAGGAAGAAAATTTGCACAGTGTTTGAAGGTGGGAGAAAATGTAGTTTGAGATACATACACAGCCAATAATGGAATATGTTCCCTCCTAAACTCTAGGTTAGTTTATCTCTACCCCAAAATAAAAAGAGCAATTTTTGCAAACTTAAGGAACTATCTCACTACTTAGCACCTGGTGATCTAAATTACCTTGCTAAGGAATCCCATAACTGGTCATATTCTAGAGGAGGCATGCCATTCCCATGTCCACTTTGTAGCAGAACTGGGAAGGATGAGAACACTGGTGACTTGAGCCAGCGGCTGGGGTGCCCACTCTACCAACGAATCCTACTCAGTAGGTGTAGGTGAGGGGCATAGCCCTGCCTAGCACACAGCGATAGATGTGCACCTCTGGTTAGGTGGCACCAATGATTGCAGATCCCTAGACACAGGAGTGGAAGCAAGGACAGCGGTGCCACCAGACCCTAAATCAAAGGACTGTGTGTTGTGTGTCTCTGTGTGCTGAAACACACCAGCGAAGGCCTCCAGCCTGTAGCATCAGAAGCAGAAGCAGCAAAAAAGGAGACCTAATTTGAGGGTGCCTGGAAAATACCCTTCAGGAGTCTCAGATACACAGAGGTAGAACTTTGCAGGCTCAGAGTGGCTGGTGTATACCGCAAACTTTTAGCCAGTGAAGTTTGGATTCAAGTGTTATTAGGACATCATCACAAACTTCTGAGACCTATAGATATTTATATAACATACAAAGTGAGTAAGTTCATTTTAAACAATCCAAATGCAAACGACTAAAGCCATTCTGAAACATTCATGGTTCATCTTTGCCAGAAGAATAATCCCAAAGAAGCATTACCCTTGTTCACAGAAACAATCACAACCATAACAACAGCAAGACCCATCATGTGGGTGATATTTATCAGTCATCTACAGAGCACACTGCACTGTGCCAGGTGTTGGGAGAGCAGCAGCAGTCTACCAGTTAGGCTCAGATGCCCTCTAATACCTCTTGACCCATCTGACTCAAATCCCTATGAGAGTTAAAAAGGACAGAAGTTTATAGTGAATTTGGTAAGAACAGGGGTTTTCTCTAGACTTCACAAAGGTGAAAATAGTCAATTATCTCAATTAGCTTTTCTGGGAGCTCAGAAATATTAAGCAAAATTATCTTTGATTAATCCTGAAGCATTCACCTTGTGAACCTCAAAATGGAATTTAATTTCCTAGTTCTTGTAAAATATCAATTCTAGACTGAGCCCTTCATTTGATGAGAAAGTATTGAACTCAGTGCTGCCGCAGGCACTTTGGGCATCGCACTGCACATTGCTCAGGATAAAGAGGGGGCTGAAAGGTAACACCTAATTCTATGACAATCTAAAGTTTGGCTGGGAAGGAAAATTATATAAAATGATGCAAATCAAAATTATAATTTCTAGAATCCTGTTTTTTCCCTTCCTAAGGAAGATCTATATAATCCAACAAACACTTCATTCTCACATAGCATCATGTGAGTAAGCATTCATGAAGGAATTATTTGATATATACAGGAACATAAAAAGACAAATGGATGATTGATATAAACAGTGCCCATGATAGAGGAAGAATTCTTTTTCAACAAATGCACTAGAACTTCCCAAGTTGACCACACAGGGGTCAACACACAAACTGGTTAACACATGGAGGTGGTTAACATAAGGAACTAGGGTACGGTACGGACACGGACATGCGGTGCATGTCTCGTCTATGAAAATTAGGTCAACTTACGGAGGTGGTCAGCTATGGAGGTCTGCTGTACTTTTAACATTTGCTGATTTTTGTAGTTCAAATTCAACAATCTACACATGATCTTACTGAAGTCCTCATATCAAAAAAATAAAGATAGCAAAATTTATTCATGGAGGGACATGGAAGTTGGAAAGAAGAAATGGAATATTAGGTAATTTCTTTTTAAGTAAGGATGCTATATTTGGGGCAACTGAGAACTGGTGAATTACTTCAGTTTATGTATATATAACTATATATATACAGCTATAGGTATACATATGCATATTATAAAGCATAATCAGTTGTCGAATTAAAAAAACAAAATAACTTTTCTTTAAATAATTGATTAAATTCCCAAGGAATCATAAACTATAAAGCTTCTGCATTAGAGAACAACTGAAGATTATCTACTTTGAGTATCTACCTAAAGTCAAAGTTGCTAAATACTAATTTCAGCAAGTGTTTGCAGCTGCTGGTCAGATCCTCTATGATGAATGACTTGTTGGTTCCAAGGGCACAGATATGGGCTGACTCCTAGTTTTCTTTCTCCATTTCTATTATTTTCAGTGTCCATTTATAAGGCCACAGGCAATAAAGATGTTTCTTGTAGATGCCTTGTCACCCTCAATTCACTATTCTCTTTCACTTAAATGAAGACACATCCCCCATATTTCAGCCACATCTGCTTTAGGACCGTGGGTTTTGTTAGAAAGTGTGTACGTTGTTCCTGCTCTCTATCCAATAGCTTTCCCAGAAGATATTCCCATAGTCATAGACAGGTTAACTTTTTCCCATGTCATTCTCAATGTTTGAATTTTAGCAGAATTCTAGGCATGAGAAAAAGTGTTTAAAATGCAAACTAAGTTTTACTGTGACATTAAAAGTATTATGTGATTTTTAGATTGGAGCAGGGGCTGAGCCCTCAAGTGACAGCAAGAGACAGCAGAGAGACTTTAGGGACTCATGGCCAGGTGAGCCAGAGAGGACCCAGAATATCAATCTCTCATAGATGAGATGGCAGCCAGGGGCTGAGAACTCAGAAACACTGGCCGAGGACTTGGTGCATGGGTAGAACAAACCAATATCAGGATGGCTGAGGTCAGACTGAAGCATGGACAGCTAGGAGATCACAGTACCGATGAGGTGTGTGAGTAGAAATAAAAACAAAACATCACCAGAGCTTAAGACAAGTGGAAAGATCCTCCAACTTTAAGCTCCTTGAGTGCAAGGACTGTCTAGCCTAGATCTCACACGCACACACACACACACACACATGTGCACAGTCCTGTCTGAAGTGTCTTTCAACTCATGTCTGTCAAAGAACGGTGCTTTGTACCAATGGTTTACTTGGGAACTGAGACCGCAACCTCCAGTCAGCATCCATTTGATTTTATTTTTTGTTTTTACTCTATTTTAATTTTACATTTTTAAATTGAGATATAATTTGCATATTAAGGGTCAATGTCTTGACCCAGCTTCATGGGTGTGTGACCTGTGCGGGTACACAGGGCCCTGTGCTTAATTGGGCTCTGCACTCATTTAATGCTTTTAAGGGTTTTATTGATGTTGTGAATTCTTACTAACTTTTCAGTGGGAGCCCCATGTTTTATTTCCACTGGGCCCCACAAATTACGTAGCAGGTCTTATGTGTAACCCACACCTCTGCCTACATGCAGAACATTTTAATCTTCATGTCCTTTCAACATAGCTTACTTTCACCTATTCTAGAACTTCTAGAATAAACAGTGTGTTTGCTCAGTGACTGTAGCTCAGGTTAGGGCGCTGGCCATATACACCTGGGCTGGCAGGTTTGAATCTGGCCTGGGTCTGCTAAACAACAATGAGAGCTACAACAAAAAAATAGCCAGGTATTGTGGTAGATGCCTATAGTCCCAGCTACTTGGGAGGCTGAGGCAAAAGAATCGCTTAAGACCAAGAGTTTGAGGTTGCTGTGAGCTGCAATGCCACACGCTCTACCGAGGGCAACATAGTAAGACTCTGTTTTAAAAAACAAAATAACAACAAACAAACAAAAAAACCCAGTGTGTTCTCTTTTGTAAGGGGCTTCACCTACAAAGGATCCAACAGCAGAACGGGTCTTAAAACAGACTTTCCTTATAACAGGCCATTGACCAATCTTTAATAACATCTTTCCATAATCTCTGATCTGCCTGGAACATAACAGAAGCTTGATCATTTTGCACGACTAAGCAAATGCATAGTGATCTTTACTGTTTTCTTGGAGTCTAAAAACCTGTATCTTCAAGGACAATTTGACTAAGTGTTTATTTTTCTCTGGAACTTGAATGATTCTGAAACTTTCCTCCTTTTTTTTTTTTTTAGAGGCAGTCTCACTTTGTCACCCTCAGTAGAGTGTTGTGGCATCACAGCTCACAGCAACCTCCAACTCTCAGGCTTAGGTGAGTCTCTTGCCTCAGCCTCCCACATAGCTGGGACTACAGGTACTCACCACAATGCCTGACTATTTTTTTTGTTGCAGTTTGGCCGGGGCCAGGTTCAAACATGCCACCTTTGGTATATGGGGCTGGTGCCCTACTCACTGAGCCACAGGGGCCACCTGAAACTTTCCTCTTTTTTTTTTAACTTTTTTGTTGTTATTGTTGTTGTTGTTGTTACAGTTTGGCCAGGGCCAGGTTCGAAGATGCTACCGTCCGTATATGGGCCAGCGCCTTACCCACTGAGCCACAGGTGCCTCCCAAAACTTTCCTCTTCTAAGGTATAAAGTTTAGAGAATAAATCAGAAAAAAATATACGTAACTTTCTCTTTCATATATTATTAAATGATCCTAAATAAGTAAATGTGTAACCCTTTGAAATTTTCAGAACAATTACATTTTAAAAGAACAACTGCCATTACATTTTATTCTGATGGGAGGCCTAGAATATTCTCATCTATATGAAATCAAGGTAGCCACATTTAATTCCAGAGGAAATTTATTTGCCTGTTGTTTCTATGGTAGAGGCAGACATGTAATATTAACAATAGCAGTAATAATAAATATTTCAATAGCTAATATTTATGGGACACTCATCATTAACGGGGTTTATACATGTTGACAGTGTGACCCAGGCAAGAGACTCAGCATTTTCATTTGAAAATTAGAAAAATAACTGTGACTTCAATAGGTTTATTGCAAGAATTATTGAGATAATTCACTTAGAGTCCTTAGCACAATGCCTGGTATAAAATAAGAGCGTGGCAAATATTAGCTCCTGTTCTCATTAGGTTGTAATTTAACCAAAACAAAGAAGGTCACTTTAAAGGTAGAGGAACTACAACTTGCAGCGCCCTAACTGGCCACATGAGCGTCATAGCACATGAGGGAGCCAGGACTAAACCAAGTCTTTCTGACTCCAAATTTTTGTGTGTACTCTAAAATAGGGCTTCCTTGGAATAAGAAAATAAATACTTCACAGCTCAAAACGTAAGTTGCAATTATGCATTATTTCTCTCAATAAATTGCGAAGTGTTCTTTATCAAAATATTTGCCGATAGCATCAAGTGCACTTACTGTACTTTTATCTCCTACTGCCATGGTTTACTCTGCAAGTCCAGTCAAGTGACTTTTTTGCATGCTTTTTAGCAAGCAGTGAACCAAAGATAGTAACATTTTATAATCTTTCACTGAGCCATACTCATGTGGAACACAGCTTGAAAGTAATTTAGCTTCAGGCATGAACAAAGTTAGTCAACAGTTTCATTTGATTCAAAGCCTGCCAGTATCTGTCCTTTCAGAGTTGTGTTGCTAGCATGGGTGGGGCTCAGTGCCCCGATTCATCACAACGCCCCTGTTCTTTGAGTCTAGGGGGGAGATCCCCATGAGCATATTTTTAAGTATAACACAACCTTCACAGATTATTTGCCTTTAACTTAGAAAGTTTGGGCTTGATAATGGGGGTAGGATGTTGTGTTGGACATCTCTTGCCCCTTGGTCCTCACCCCTCAGCCTTCTCTACCCTAGAACACTGACTGCAGGGGCTGTCCTGGGACCGACCCTCCCCTCTGGCCTTCAGTGAGGCAGCCAGTGGCATGGAGCAGAGACAGGGAGGGAGGAGAGTCCACTGGAGCATCTGTCCCATCTCTCCTTCCTACTGGGTCACCTCAAGTTGATTTTACCTTTCTTCTGAAGGCTGTCTCTCTCCAGAGAGCACTCATTTGCTTTCTCTCTCTTTCTCCACAACTCAGTAGGCTAGCAGGAATAATGAATCTCTGATGCAACTACCTATGTACAGGCAGACCTCAGAGACAGTATGGTTAAGTGTAAGCCCTTATTACAAAGCAAATATTCTGATAAAGTGAGTCATGAACTTTTTGGTTTCCCAGGGCATGTGATAGTTTTGTTTACACCATACCATGGTCTATTAAGTGTGCAAGAGCATTACATCTAAAGAAAAACCCAAGGTACTTACGACGTACCTTAAATACTTTATTGCTAAAAAAAATACTAATGATCATCTGAAGCTTCACAAGCAAAAAGGTATCTGCTCATGAAGGGTTTCTCCTCGATGTTGATGGCTGCTGGCTGATCAGGGTGGCGATGCCGAAGATTAAAGGGGCTGCGGTAACTTTTACAATAGCATGTGGTGGGTGCTGTTTGAGGGCAGAACTTCTTTCTAAATGGGAGTCAACCTTTCAAAGTCTGCCTGTGCTTTATCAACGAAGCTTATGCAGAATTCTAAGTCCTCTGCTAGCATTTCACACTCGCTTTTGCAGGAGTGTGTTCTATCTCACAAAACTACTTTCTTCTGCTTATCCAGAAGAAGTAATTCCTCATTCATCCAGGTTTTACCGTGAGATTGCACTAATCCAGCCACATCTTGAGGCGCCACTTTTAATTCTAGCTGCCTTGCTATTTCTACCACATCTGCAGTGACTTTCTCCACTGAAGTCTTGAATCCCTCCAAGTCACCCATGAGGGTTGGAATCAACTTCTTCCAAACTCCTGTCAATGTTGATATTTTTACTTCCTCCCATCCACGATGAATATTCTTAATGGCATCTAGAATGATGAATCCTTTTCAAAAGGTTCTCAATTATTTTGCTCATATCCAGGAGAGGAATCAGTATTCATAAGCTATAGCCTTATGAAATGTATTTCTTAAATAATAAGACTTGGAAGGAAAAATTGCTCCTTGATCCATGGGCTGCAAAATGGATATTGTGTTGTCACATATGAAAACCACTTAATCTCCTTGTACGTCTTTACCAGACCTTTCAGATGGCCAGGAGCACTGACAATGAACAGTAATATTTTGAAAGAAACACCCTTTTCTTCCCCCGACCAGTAGTTCTCAGCATTGGGTTTACAATATTTAGTAAACCCTGCTGCAAACAGGTGTGCTGTCATCCACACAAATGCTGTTCCATTTATAGAACATAGAATAGATTTACCAGAATTATTAAAGCCCCTAGGATTTTTAGAATGGCAAATAAGTATTAGGTTCAATTTAAAAACACCAACTGCATTCACCCCTAATAAGAGAGTCGGCCTCTCTCTTTGTCCTCTGAAACTTTGAAGCCAGGCACTGACTTCTCTCTAACTATAAAAAGTCTGTCGGCATCTTCATCCGACAGAAGGACATTTCATCTACATTGAAAATCTGACGTTTAGCACAGTGCCTTCATCAGTGAGCGTAGCCGGAGCTTCTAGCTCTGTATTATAGCTCCAGCTTCTATTATACATCAGCACTTGCTGCTTCACCCAGTGCCTTTGTGTTTTGTTTGTTTGCTTGTTTTTTAGAGACAGAGTTTCACTTTGTCGCCCTCAGTAGAGTGCTGTAACGTCACAGCTCACAGCAACCTTCAGCTCTTGGACTTAGGCGATCCTCTTGCCTCAGCCTCCTGAGTAGCTGGGACTACAGGTGCCTGTCACAATGCCCAGCTATTTCTGTTTGTTGTTGCAGTTTGGTCAGGGCCAGTTCAAACCCACCACCCTCAGTGTATGGGGCCAGTGCCCTACTCACTGAGCCACAGGTGCCGCCCGCATCTAGTACTTTTGTGTTATTGCAGCAGCTTCTTCCTTAGGCCTCATGAACCAACCTCTCCTAGCTTCCAACTTTTCTTCTGCAGCTGTCTCTCCTCTCTCAGCCTTCACAGAATTTGAGAGAGTTAGGGCGTTGCTCTGGCTTAGTTTGGGCTTAAGGGAATGTTACAGCTGGTTTGATCTTTCACTCTTGCAGCTTTTCCACTTTCTTGTGACTCGTGTGTTCACCGGAGTAGCGCTTTCAATTTCCCTCCAGAACTTCTCCTTTGGATTCACCACTTGCCCGTTTGTTGACACAGAAGCCTAACTTCCCACTCATCTTGACTCTTGATATGCCTTCTTCCCTAAGCTTCATTATTTCTAGGTTTGATTTGATGTGAGGCCTGTGGGATTCTTCCTTTCACTTGAACACTGAGAGGACATTAGTGGGTAGTCAACTGGCCTAATCTCCATATTGCTGTGTCTCTGGGAATAGGGAGGCTGGAGGAAAGGGAGACGTTTGAATGGTTGGTCAGTGCAGCAATCATAACACACACATTTAAGTTCTCCTTCGTCTATGAGAACAGTTCATGGTGCCCTAAAATATTACTAATTAATATTCAAAGATCACCAAAGATCACTGAATATAGACCACCACAGCAAATACAATCATAATGGGAAAGTTTGAATTTCCGGGAGAATTACCAAAATGGGACACAGAGACACAAGGTGAGCACATGCTGTTGGAATTTTGGTGCTAATCGACTTATTTGCTGGTATAATAAAGCAAAGTATAGTGAAATGAAGTAGGCCTCTACCTCACGCCCCCTTGGTCCTCTACCTAAGTTCACTCTCATTGGTCCCTACTAAGTTCCGTCCACATTTTTACAAATGGTACCTTTACTAAGTTCCCCTTATGTTACCCAATTGTGATACATGAGACTTTGCCATGCACCTGTGTCTGCTCTGGACCATCAACAGCATTTCCTAAAGGACGTTCTTGAGATAGAAAAGAAAAAGGACACTATGTTAAATTAGTTTCACAGGCTGGATTAAGCAAAATTAAACGAGATTTTTATTCTTGCATATTACAGGTTTTAGAGGTGTTAACATTTGACGAGAATCTACAAGAGAAAAAAATTGTGAGTGGCATTTTCTAAACTTCATTTTTCCTCCAGAGGAGCTTCTAATACATCAAAAACAGATGAAGGTATATTGAACCAGCCTTGAGACCCTGGGATAAAATCCACTTAGTCTTGGTGTATAATTTGTTTGATGTATTACTGGATTCTGTTTGCTAGGATCTTGTTGAATATTTTTGCATCAATTCATTAGTGATATAGGTCTATAATTTTCTTTTCTTGTTTGGTCTTTTCCTGGTTTGGGGATCAAGGTGATGTTTGCTTCATAGAATGTGTTGGGTACTATTCCTTCTTTTTCTATATTTTGGAAAAGGTTGAGTAATATAGGTGCTAGTTCCTCTTTAAAGGTTTGGTAGAACTCTGATTTATGTCCTATTTTTGATAGATTTGACTTGTACCCTTGCAATATGCTTCATAAGTGTGGGCGCCACCGTTTACCCTCCCTCATCAATGGGTTTAACATAATATAATTTTTTTGAGGCATCTGAAGATGCCCATACAGAACTATCATTTTTAACTACACATGAATTTCTTTTATTATGGAGCCAACACATTAAAAGCATTTGGGGTGGTACATGCACAAGAAAATTTGAAATTATATATGAGTAAAATTATTTTAGATCAACACCTTTGATATAAATAAAACATCATTTTTCTGTGTTATTTCATCACATATTCTGCAGCTGTTCATATTAAATCATCATATTTGGTCACTATTTTCCCAAGATAATTTCTTCCATTAGAAGTAAATGCTGATGCTCTTCAATACATTTGTGTTTTGTTTTGTATGCTCAGTGATATCTGCATGGATACAAATTGTCTACAAACATTTTCTGCTAATTACTTGTGCACAAAATCAATTCTTTAAAAAAAAGGAAACAATGGGAGATTTTCAATAAAATGTTCTCTTCTTTCCTTTCCTTTTCCAGTGTGTTATTTGTCTGAAAGGTTTATTGTGACAAAATTGAAAAAGAACATCACCAAACAAATATAAATGATCATACACTTACCCTATACAATAAATGACCAACCAGCATGCCAAGAATATTCTGGCGACCTCTTCTATGCTTTATGTAGCAAGATAGGTAAGCCTATAGTTCCTACACATTAATCATATATACTTAACTGATAATTTTCAAGTTTTGTATTGAAATGCTTTGGCTGACCAGTCCTCAAGCCAGGGCATGGGACAAAGAAACCGAATAGTAGACTGGGCCACTTATCCCACTCCAAATGTAGAGAGGGAACAGTTAGCTGTTACTATTCAGTTTGGTCTGAATTTCCTTCTCATTGTCAGTAGGAGCCCAGCATGCTGTCCTGAAAAGGGAAGTATTATTAATGTTGACACTCAGAAAGAATCAGGGAAAGAGATAGAGTCTTACTGGTTTTCCTTTTTCTGATTTAAGCCCTTGTGGATAGGAGGACTATTTTAAGTATATATAAATTTATATATATATATATATATATATCACATAGTACACGTTGAGACCATAACAGAAGAAGGAAATACAATGGAAGGTCCACCAAACATGTTCTGGACTATTTCAGAACAAGTATTACTACAAATACTTAGTTACAAAATGATAATAGGAAGGAATTGCTCAAAAAATGTTGGGGACTTTTCAAAAGGACACAAGAGTCAACTTTCTGAAGCTCTAATTTTGATGCTTGATCAGAGATAGTTTGAGCATCACAATAAATACTGCAATAACAAATTGTAAATAGGGCGAATAATAAACTGGAAGGAATTCTTGTACAGCTGAAGTAAACAAGGGCCATGCAGATAGTTGAGATGCACAGTCCCTTGAATAATGAGTGATGGAAAAAAAACAGCACTGGAAAAAATTCTCAAGTGGGTAGAGGACAGAATAATCGTCCCTTACAGGCCATAGTGAAAAGACTGAATTTTTTTTTCTAAGTGTAATGGAAATCAATTAAAATACTCTAAGCAGCTATTGCCTGATTTTTCTTTTTTCCAAGTTGCTATGTGAAGAGCAGAGTGAAAGTAATTTGGTAAGGTGAGAGTGAGGACTCCAAGAGGCAAAAGCAATAGTCAAGATAAGAAGAGAAAACGTTTCCTAAAGGTTAAAGAAAACAAAAAATACAGGGGAAATGCCATTTTTTTCCCTGTTTTTACCTAACACATGCATGTTCATTGTTTAACACAAGGTTTCTTGCTGACAAAGGTCTTGCTATTATGGCAGGTTGCCAGGTGGTGATGCCACCTCAACGCCAGAAAATTAAGAAAGAGATTTAAAAAGTGCAAGGTCTCTAGTAATTTTACTTTTAAGTTTTGTATTTGGGGCAAGATGATAAATTCACTGAATGTATGTAAAAGAAAATGAAATGTATGCCATGCTAGCATTTCCTTTCTTTCCTGAAGGAAATATCATATTAAAAAATAAGCAGTGTTATCTGAATCATGCTGCAAAGTAGAATCATATTTTAGTGGGTTAGATATTTATCAGGCTGCATTTTGTATTTTAGCATCAACAGTCATTAAAGGAAGAAAAATGGAATGTCTTGTATAGGAGAAGATGCATATCTTCAAAATCATTTTGACTCTCCACTGGAGCCTTCAATGTTCATATTCATAACAATAGTATAAATGTGAAATAATATAGCTTGGCAGTAGGGTAAAAAAGTGATTCCCTGAGCTATACTTATGATGATGTGTGTTATCTTTCTTATTTATAGAAAATAATATGAACATGGCGTTATGAGTCACCTTCACACTTCTGTGCTATTCTTTCCTCCTCACATCAGCCCACATCAATAAGATATTGCTTGCAAAATAACATGCTAGTACAATTTCTAGTTATTTCAGTATCGAACCTCTCTTATTTATGGGAAGAGAGAGATCAGGTAGAATAAACATGCATCTACTTAAATGGGGCTGAGTTCTTAAGCTTATTTAGTCTCACTAATCTAACAGTAAATGAAAAATCACTCTCTCTTTATGCTCCACTTGAGCTAAAGCTAGTGATAGAGTGCGTATTTGTATCCCTATAGAATATTTCTGTCTCATTTGCCTAGTAGAATCTAACCTATAAATTCCAAAAAATAAATAGCACATATATTATATATTTCATAATATTTTATATGCTTATCATTATATTGCAGTACTGTTAAAGAGTCTGAGAAATACCTGTGTGGTAAGGCAGAGAGGGAGAGGTCATTCTTCAAAACTGTTATTAACTTCACCAGCGTTTTCCAATGCACCATGTCATTGCCTAATACACTATATTATCATTCTCTACAAGGTAGAGTCTACATGATACCCCAAATAGTGGCGTTGATGTTTTGAATATCTGGGAAAAAGAGTTCCATTTTACTATGTTAGTGTGTCAAAAGTCATTAATACAGTATAGACTTAAATTAGAACATGCTATTGGTCACTGGCCAAGATAACAACAACAAAATCCATTAAATTTTCAATTTGAAAATTAGGAAGAACTCCAGTCTTGAACTACTTGCCTAGATCAGAAGTAAACTTATGTTGTTGTCTGAGCCATTAAATGTTTTGTATCTATTCATTTAGAGCTTAATTCAATTAATTTGTATAATACAGAATCAGGACTAAGAGAGAGCCACTCATACTTTCTACTATCCAGCTGGAGCCTGAGTAGCCAATTCAAAATTTATTTTCTTGGAGTCCTAAGGCTCAAAACAACTACAGTGATGAGTATGTAACATGTGACTATAATTTGGTATTCACAGCTTTGCAATATTCTGGAGTCTTGAGCTTGTCTACTTTTCCAGCTAACTGTACAGTAGGTAAAGTTCTAGGAAAATCCATAACTTTTCCTTTGCCTTTTGTTTTCTCTGCCTCTAAATCATGTAAGAAATTCTGTGATGGCTCAGCTTTAAAGGGTTCTCAAAGTTGTGATCCCTTTGGTGCACTTTCTTTCCTGCTCTCTCTGTGTTCCCTGGAGCAGGAACTATCAGAGCAAGAGCCACTCCATGAGCTCGTTCGATTACATAATCTTTTTTTTGGGGGGGGGGCAAATAAAATGATCTGGGAGGCATCTTATCTGCCTAAGTTTCCACTTCCTATCTAAATATTGGGAAAAAGCTATCTAAACTTCACAAATATCAGAGAAAGAAACAATCATATTTTCTTTTTCTTTCTTTCTTTTTTTTTTTTTTTTTGAGATAGAGTCTTACTATGTAGAGCGCTATTGCATCATAGCTCACAGCAATCTCAAACTCTTGGACTCAAGTGATCCTCTTGCCTCAACCTCCCGAGTAGCTGGGACTACAGGCACCTGCTACAATGCCCAGCTATTTTTAGAGATGGTCTTGCTCTTGCTCAGGCTGGTCTCGAACTCCTAAGATCAAGCAATCTGCCTGTTTTAGCCTCCCAGAGTGCTAGGTTTGAACACTTATATTTTCACCACGTGTGGAGAAACCTTAAGGGGGAAGAACTTGCATTTTAAACATATTAAGGATAATTAAAGATGAATTAGATAATCAAAATGTAAGCCAAAACTTTACAACTTTTATATCAACCTGGATGGAGGTGAAGCACATTCTTCTTAGTAAAGTATCACAAGAATGGAAAACCAAGTATCCAATGTACTCGATACTAACATGAAGCCAGTAGATGATCTAATACACACCCATATAAGAGAAAAACTTAATTCAATTCCATTCAAATTGAGGGATGGGGGAGAGGGAAGAAGATAGGGGGTTTGGTGTGCTCCCACTTAACGAGCACAATGTAGGCACACCTACAATGAGGCACACCTCTTGGGTGTGAGACACAACTACAAGTGAGACGCTACTTAACAAATGCAAACATTGTAATCTAGTTGTTTGTACCCTCACATTAACCTGAAATTTAAAAATATATATATAAAGAGAAAATGTAAACCAGAATTATTTATTAAAAAATGCTACAATATGCTAATATTATGCTAATATTCCATAAGCAATGAATATAGCTCTTCACATTAATAGGTCAGTGAAGCAGTATGATGTGATGGCTTATTGTTTTATGAACTCGTGTGGTAACAATCATTCTGTGGGGTAATTAGTCACTTAATGGTAAACTAGAACTCATTCTGATCCTGCATATATTTCTCTGTGTTTGGAAATGTTGCCTGATGTAATTAGTAAAGAAAGCAATTTAGAGACCTCTAGGATTTGAGATCAAAGGAACCAACAGGAAAAGAGCCAAGAGTGAGGAGAGCAGTCAAATGGAGATAATAGGGCAGAGTATGAACATTTGGACAATCAGTATCCTGCACAGAAGGGTCATGGGCATGGGGACTAGGTCTCTAAAGTATATGTCTTCTACTTAAGAGAAACTGAGATAATTAGAAACACTCTAACAGCAATTTAAGCATCAAGAGCAATAAAACACAAAACAGAAAGAATAAAAGACAAGGCTCTGATTTAAAGATAAAGAAAATGGCCTGAAAGATAAGAAGATGGTCAGTATAAGATTAATAGCATGGGTTATTCGCTATTGGGCCACTTAATGGCCCATGGTTTTCCAGAATCTCATCTTGATACACTCATAAATAAGACTAGCAAGGGAGCTAAGTCACCTAACTGCTGAGATTGGGGGATTTAATGTTGAGGATTAAAGAAAAGTGTCACAGGGATAACTCAGAAAAACCAAGATAGATAGAATAATGCAAAATGGGACTCTATCTTCAATACAATGATAAAGGGGGAAATTTGAAGGCACTGTGTGACTGGACACATTTTTCCTACTTCTATGAAACTGAGTATCTGTTCCTGCATTTTGAAATAATTCCTTCTAGTAGAATGATACCAAATTTAATAAGATCAAATAGGATAAATTAAGCACATGGCATAGTATTTCTTCAGTCAATAGGGGTGCATTAATCCTACTTTCCTTACCAGGACCCCAGTAAAACACTTTCATGAAAAATGTAGGCAATTTGGGATTTTTTTTTTATTAATTGATAGCTGTATACATTAATGCAAACATGGGGTACATTGTACTGTTTTCATATACAATTTGAAATACTTTCATCAAGCTGGTTAATGTTTTCCTTTGTATATGTTTAGGGTAGTACCCATTAAGTACGTTGGTCAACTCTTTCCAGCTCTCTGCCTCCTAGAGCAAGGTAGGATTGCATTGCCCTGCTAAATTTAATTGGTGTAGCTAATTTTGGCCAATGGTCAGTGAGATATGTCATATTTCCTGTGTCACATTA
>CAUYQV010003636.1:0-21975 GCA_963574575.1 Galagoides demidoff
GAGCCACAGGCGCCGAGCCAGCAAGCCTGAATTGTAATAAATTTTCCTCAATTGTTTTTTGATTACCTTTGCTGCTCTATTTCCTATCCCTTCCCCAGTATACTGGTCACATAGGCAGAGGAGTGAGTGGATTCATAGGACAAAGGATGATCTTTTCAGCAACATCATTAAGCCTTTCATACAACTGTAAGCAGCATATTTGAATGTGTATGTTATTCAACCTGGCTGACAGTGGCTAGATTCTATTCTAGTTAGACTCAGTTGTATTTTTTGTTTGTTTGCAATTTTTGGTGGGGCCAGGTTTGAACCCGCCACCTCTGGTATATGGGGCCAGTGCCCTACTCCTTTGAACCACAGGCCCTGCCCAACTCAGTTGAATTTTTATAAGTCTTTTGTTTGTGAAAGTCATCGATCCTTTGGGGCTTAACGTTGTATTAACAATTTATGATACTCTTCACAAATGGAAGGTGTCTTAATTTTTGTAAGTCCGAGTCTGGTTTCTGTCAAGATCACATTTTGTTATCTTATAGTCACCTTTTAAATTAAAGCGTGAGGCATTAATTAAAGTAAAGTAGGAGGCATTTTCTCTTTCAGTTTAAGTTTTCTTGTTCGTGTTTAAGTATGAAATTAGCTGAAACTTTGATATACTGAAAGAGAGATAATAGATATGACATAGTATAAAATTTATATACTAGTTAAATAGAAAAATTCACACAAAATAAGTGAAGCAAAAATCACATTAAAAGGTATTTTATAATCTTCACTATGACACTATACCCTGTGAAACTTTTATTTTTGTTTAATACCAGTTTAAAGTACTTTTTGAAAACTTCCTTGCTGTTCTTCTAAACTATTTAAATTACTATAATCCTTTCCTGGGAGGAATAAGCTACTCTTTTATCTTGCAGACTGTTAATAATTAAAAAAAAATTTATACACGATTCTTTAAAGCTAAAATACAGTACTAAGTTTTTTTTTTCTATTGCCACAGAACATTCTTTTCTTAAATGTGACTGTGCCACCTAGAGGCAGCAATGTGAAATGTATCTGAAATTGTTGACAAAATTTTTAAAGTTAGTATGTGGAAGTCAGAGTTAATGAAATCATGTCCACTCTTAAGTTGTGTCTATCATAGAAAACTGTCTTTTAAAAACTGTAGATCAACATCTTCTTTTCTTATACTAAATGTTTTTGAATAAGTAAAATCTTAATTTTTCTTGAATACCATCTGAATAGATCATATGAATTCTAATCTTGGGATACAGTCCATACAACATTTTTGGTCTGGTTTTAAAAGAATTTTGTATTAAAAAGTAAATTGGCATAAAGAATATATTTGTTCCCAAGTCTGGAATAGATGCCCTAGTTTGGTTCCATATACATCCTGCTATAATTAGGTACAAGGAAGCCGGAGAGAAAAAGTAAGCCAAGATTGGGTGTGCGTGAATGATATGATGAGAACCAGTCACTTGGAACAGAAGAGTTACAAAAACTGATGTCGATAGGAAAAAACAAACACAGCTGAATAGAAAGTCGGATAATAACTAGGTTCAAGCTATGTAGTACTTATTACTTTAATCAGTAGTCGTGAAGATATGATAATGGCTGTACCTTGATTCTCTTTTATGGTTACATACACCTAGAAATATGAAAGTAGAGACCACTCATTTGTTATTCTTTTTTCTAATAATGTTTTACATTTATGTAAAACATCCTGAATGAAAGCAAACTTCAGTTTTATTTACTCTGTAATTGAACATGAATGCTAGCAGTGTTTTTGTGTAAATGGTCTTTGGATAGGTACTATCTTCATATGGGTCAAGTGTTTTGATTATTTCCACATGTTAACGTTCAGTGTAAACTTGAACTCCCATCACCATCATGGGTAACTACCGTCAGTGTCGTGCAATATTTGGGGAACCTTTTGTGCCTATTGAAACAAAATGAATATTTAGTCCTGTTTTCTCCCATTGTTTGCAAGCTACATACGTTGTTGTTCTCAACCACTTTTTATGGTGGAACATTGTAAACTAGGACGATGATGACTATGATGATATATTTGGAAGACAGTGATGGCAGTGGTGGTGTCTAATGTTTATAATGTTAATATGTCACGATGTCATCATACCCATTCATTTATTTTCTCTTGGTGCAGTTAGCAATACTGTGGAGAACTGTATTTTTCACTTGCTAGCTTAGTTACTTTACTAAGCTTTGTTCATATAGAAGGGTAACTAAGATCACTGTTTGGTGATGGATGGTAGTTGTGTAAGTTCTAGAAAGCAGAGACTTTTTCCATTTACTTTTCCAACTAACAGGTGACTTGTAGTACCGTTTTTGTACTATGTGTCTGGTTATGATATATTATCATAAAGCCTGCATTTGTTTAATACTTCAGTTGTCAATAAGTTGATTCAGATTTCTCTTTTCTCTTTCTCATTGTTGGTCTTTTATTTGTTCATTATTCTAATATCCTATAATCCTCAATTGTCTTCAATAGTTTTTTATTCTTCTATATTTCCCAATCTAACCAGCGCCAGGGGTCTTTATTTTTTCTTTTTAAGATAAAAAAGTGAGGAATGGATTCACAAGTTTTAAACAGTTATATTTTAAATGGCTTATTACCTGCGTGATAGTCTCAAGTTGCCTCTTGGCCTGCAGAGTCAAAAATATTTATTATCTGGTCCTTTATATAATTTTGTAGGTCAATTTTTTAACAGGGGTTCTCTTTGCATGTAGTGAGGTCAGAAATGCCCCTGTAGGATTAATGAGTAAAATATATGAGGAACTAAAACAAGTTAACATCAGAAAAACAAATAATTTGATTTTAAAAAATGGGCAAATGGGATGGCACCTGTGGCTCAAAGGAGTAAGGCACCAGCCCCATGTGTCAAAGGTGGTGGGTTCAAACCCAGCCTTGGCCAAAAACTGCAAAAAAAAAAAAAAAAAAATGGGCAAATGATCTGAATAGACATTTCTCAAAAGAAGATACACAGCCAACACATACATGAAAGCATGTCCCACATCACACCAATCATCAGGAAAATGCAAATCAAATTACAGTGAAGTAACATCTCACCCCAGTTAAAATGGACCAGTGTCAAAAAGACAAAAAAATGACAGATGATGGTGAGGTTACAGAAAAAGGGGCAATTTCCAGTTGAAATTCAGCATTTTGTATTCTATTTTCAGCTTCTCGTTCACTGTGATTTTTGTCAGATTTGTGTCATTAACTATTCAACGTTTGTTAAAGTGTCCTGATATGACCTTTTTAGATCTATAGTTACATATTGTCAACTTCCGGTTCTTCCCTGGGAAGCTTGCCCCTTCCCTGCCTGCTCTGTTGAGGCTATACCTCTATTTCCATGTCTGCTCGTCACCCATTCACTTCTTTTCTCCATTTAGCTTTTCTTGCTTGAGATCAATCGAGAGTTTCTTGATTAGAGATACATTCACTATGGACTCCTTCCATGTCCAGCTGTCACTTTGTAGCTTCTTTAAGACCCAGTGCAGAAAGAATTTAGTGAAGGGACCTGGCAACCCTATAGTTTTGATTCTCACATCCAGTTTTCTGGCATGGTGGCCCCAGTGGAGGGGTCTTCCCTGCCTGCTCTGTTCCTTTATGAGGGGGGGTGATACTAAGATGCCCATTGTTTCAGAGAGGCGGTGTCTGCCTTGTGTTTGAGAGCATAGACACCACAGCCAAGCTCCTTTTCATTTAGCGCTCATGCACATAACTTCTCTGTGCCTCCATTTTTCAAGCTTTAAAATGGGCTCATAGAATTACTTTATATAAAGTGCTGCACAAAGTCAATGCCTAGATTATGGTAAATGCTCTATAAGTAAACTTGTTTATTGATTTATAAGCTCTTATAGGACTCTTCTTTTTTGCTGTCCTAACTGTCCTGGGCTTATCTTCATCACACATATTATTTTCATCTGAGTATACATCTCTTCTCTCCTGGGAGCTCTTCAAGGGCAGGAACCATGTCTTACCAGTAATGTCTCCAGTGTTCCATTGGCATATGTGGGACTTAAAGTTTAACTTGACTATCGATGGTTAGAGGGATCTGTTCAGGCTTGGCAGACGGTGAGGAGTTGCTCTTGTTGTGACTCAGCAGCTGGTGAACACACAGAGTGGTAAGTGGGCTGAGAGAACGTGAAAGAAGGATGAGGTCCGTGGTGGCCGGTCCCACGTGGGCTGCTGTTCTCTGTGCATTCCCTTCATAGGGTCGTCAGTCCTGCACGTTACGAAGTCAATGGTGTGGTGTAGAGGAGGGTTATGCATAAGCAGGTAATGTGGCTGAAGTTAGGAAAGCAAAGTAATGTGTCAGGAAATAGCATGACACATTAATTCTTGAATAAAATGAAGAGACGTAAGGGCCAGAGTTTGGGTTTATTGATGTGTTTTATTACTCAAAAAAGTCTCAGTGGTTAAATGTCCAGACAAGTGCTGTTAGATCGATTCTCTCTTTTCCCCTCAGGATTTGACAGGATCTGAACTCTACACCCAGGCGGCCAGTCTCTTGCACCCTGTGGTTTACACCACTGCCATCATCCTCCTCTTGTGTCTACTAGCCGTGGTTGTCAGTTACATATACCATCACAGGTAAGAGGCCAGCCTTGACAACGAACCTGTGACTTGATTGGAGGAGTTCATTTCACATTCTAGTGGGATAAAACTGAGTTTGAGAATCCTCAAAGATCTCAAATTAGATCTCCCATTTGACCCTGCAATCCCACTATTAGGCATCTACCCAGGAGGGAAAAAAAAAAAATTATCATAAGGACATTTGCACTAGATTGTTTATTGCAGCTCAATTTATAAGCTCCACAATGTGGAAACAACCTAAATGCCCATCTGTTCAGGAATGGATTAACAAATTGTGGTACATGCATATCATGGAATACTATTCAGCCATAAAAAAGATGGTGACTTCACATCTTTTGTATATCCTGGATGGAGGTGAAACACATTCTTTTTAGTAAAATATATAAGAATGGAAAAACAATTATCCAATGTACTCAGTACTAATATGAAGCCAGTAGGCAATCTGATGTATGCCCATATAGATGAAAAACTTATTTCAATTCGAGTTTGGGGGAGGGGCAATGAAGAAGGGGGGCTTGCGATGCTCTCTCTCAATGGGCATGGGGTGGGGGTGTTTGACACACCTTTTGTGTGGGGGATGTAGCCACAAGTGGGCCTCCACCTAATAAAATCAAATATTTTGACCTCCTTGTTTATACTCCCACATTAACCTGAAATAAATTTATTAAATAAAAATGAAAAACAAGAAACTGAGTTTGATAACATGCCTTCCTTCTAAAACAAGGATGGTTACCTTAGAATAGGTTTAGAAGACTTCTTTATTTCATGCCATTAGAGACGTATATAATTAGTATGTGCGATAGCAAATTCATCTTTTATAGCATCCATATCATTTGTTGTGTTTGTATGTATCTGAAAAAGAACATGAGAAATTTGTAGCAGAGCCTGGGGGGCAGGGTGGGGTAAGGTGGAGGCCCCTTACCTGTAGAATCACCTGTCCAGGTGTCTCCAGGTATCAGAAGGTTGCGTTATTACTCTTATTTTATGATTTTTTTAACCTGTTATGATTTTCTTTGTTTTATAGATGGCATTTTTAAAGGAAGGTTTTGGCATTTGTGCATGAGATATAGTTTTTGTTAATTGGAGGAAAAGTTAAAGAAACTTTGGTTTTATTGTAGGAAATAACAAACTAAAAGGATCTGCTAAGCAGAAATTCACTTTATAAAAGGTTTTGCTAGACTGTTTCCTGTTTAAGCTAGACATGTATGGCATTTCTTGACATTTAGAAAAGAAACAAAGGAGATTTTGATGTATAAAATAAAGAAAGACTTCAATATTTCGTTAGGAAAGGCTGGGAAGAAATGCATTGGGTGTTGAGACCCATGCCAGCGGGTCAGATTGAAGAAGTCTCTAGACAGCCAACCAGCTAATCCAGTCATCTTAAGGCATAGTATGTAAAGATCTCTATAATAAGAAATGACAAGCATATTTCTTACTATAGAGAATTTGTTTAGCCTTTAGTGGTTCCATAAATGGCTGGTGGGTTTTGGTGCACAAAGTTAAATGTTAAGAAAGTTCTCAAGTTCTCTGTGTGTGTATATCTGATAGTATATGTTGATTACACAAAACGTTTAAATATAAAGCATTTAAATTTGTTCTTTTATGCAGTTGGAATTAACTAAATGAACATCGTAATGTCCTGCTTCAGATGTGCTAGACTGAATATTAACATTTTCTTTTCTTTGGTGTTTTAACAGTTTGATCAGAATCAGTCTCAAGAGCTGGCACATGCTGGTGAACTTGTGCCTTCATGTTTTCCTGACTTGTGTGGTTTTCGTGGGAGGAATAACCCAGACCAGAAATGCCAGCGTCTGCCAAGCAGTAAGTCAGAGCGAAACATTAAAATGGAAAGAACCTTGGGATTAGAAAATATTTTATATGTTTCATTAACTATCAGGGGAAGGATGTTTCTTGAAAACCATGTCTTTAAAGTTAAATCTGATGTCTTTCACTTAAACAATTCATCAGTATGCCTCAAATTTGGAATTCACATTTCACAGCTGAATATACTTGTATATAACTTAAACATTTGTCTCTTTATTATTGGTAGCTCAATGTTACTTCTGTGATAATGCCTATTATTTAATTCGAAAAATTAATAAAATCCCAACTCTGAAAGACAAGTGACATTTTATGACAATGAGATAATAAGAATTTCTAGAAAAAGATTGAACTATAAGATGTAAAAATAGGAAACAGATTAGGTTTAGTAAATATGAAGAGCTGAAAAATATTCAACTGTTACTTTCAAACAAATTAAGTCATTGGTGAACATTATTCTTGCAGTATAAGTATAAAAAATTGAAACTCTTCAATATGTAGATAGGAAATACCGTGTTTCCCCCAAAATAAGACACTGTCTTATATGTATTTTTTCTCAAGAAGGCATACTAGGGCTTATTTTAAGGGGATGTCTTATTTTTATTAAGTATAATACAACAATCTACATTTATTCAAATACAATTAAGTTATCTTCTGGAACCTGACAGGGGGAGCCCACCTTGTTGGTGGGGCTGGCGCTAGTGATGCGTGAACTCCTTTCCCCTAGCCGTTCACATGTGCACAATAGGATGCCTGTGACCGGGGTTATCACACGTGTACTCACGTAAGTGCCAACGGCTGGGAGAAAGGAGCTGTGTCAGATAAAAGGTATTCCAGTCTTCTTTACTGCTGTCTGCTGAAATGCATAGCCACGCCTACCACTAGGTCTTATTATCGGGGTAGGGTTTATATTTAACAAATGCATAGAAATCCTGCTAGGGCTTACTTTTTGGGTAGGTCTTATTTTCCGGGAAACATAGTATGTGAACTTACTGTTTTTCATGTGCACAGTAGCAAAGAGTGTAATACAATAACGAAGAGGTCAACTGCCTAAATTTGGATTTTAGTTCTGCCACTTACTAGGTCTTTTTATCACAATTCATATTTTTCTTTTCAAATTGTTCATAGCATGAGAGCTATGCTCTTAACAAAATTTTCAGTGTACAGCACAATGTTGTTAACTATAAATGCACAGGGTTACAAGTAGATATCTAGAACTCTTCTTCTTGTATGATTGAAACTCTTTACCCAGGGAACAGCAACTCCTCATTTTCAGCAGCCCCCTCCCAGCCACCATTCTCTCTCAGCTTCTACAAGTCTGACCACTTTAGATGCTCCTGAGTACACAGTCGTGCAGTATCTGGCCTTCTGTTGCTGACCGACTTCACATAACGTCCTTGAAGTTCATCTTTGTTGTAAAATATGAGAGGATTCCCTCCTTTGATGGCTAACCTTCTGTTTTGTGTATATACCCCATTTTCTTTATCTGTTTGTTGCTTGTGGGCACACAGGTGGTCTCTGCCTCTTTCTGAGTACTGTGCAGTGACCGTGGGAGGGCAAATAGCTGAGGTCTTGATGTCAGGGTTTAATCTTTGTGCACCTCAGTTTTCTTACCTGTGGATTGGGAATGATAACTGAGCTGTTGTTAGATGCGACTGTTTATAGAAAGAAACTAATTTGCTCATATATAATTAGAAATAATAGGAAAGTTCAGCAAAGACTGGCTGCTGACATGTGGACGTACAACTATGACAAAATAAAGTACTATTTTTTAAAAGCAAAGATTATCGGTGCCTAGAAATAATAAAAGCTGTCAAGATTTGCAGGTTAAATTAAAATACGTGTTAAAGAAAACCTGAATAAGTGGAGAGGTACATGGGGTCTAAGGATGGGAAGATATAATATCAGAATAGTGGCAGTAGCTCACATGAGTGTGAATATAACACAATCAAAAACCTGGATGCAACCCACGTGCTTGTCACCGAGAGTGTGAACCCATAAACTATGGTATCCTATAAGAGTCAAAAACAGTGAATTATACAATAGAGAATGGCATTCATCCAGATACCCTTTTTCTAAATTTAAAAATGAGTAAAATTAAAATAAACAGCATACTTTTAACAAAAATAAACAAAACTGTGTAAAAACGAAAGCCAGGGGCTGGTGAACATAGGACATCGGGTGACGGTTACAGGAGGTTAGATACAGGTTATCATCAAGGTCTTACCTTTCGTCTTGCTGGTAGATTCTTGGAAGTTCTTTATGTTATTAACAATAACTACATAACTAAGTAAAGCCTGGCTGTACTTGCCCCAGTCATTAGAATGTGTCATGATCCCGAGGCTTATAATTAATCCAGTATTATATACCTGAGATCCGACTTTAAATGTATGTTTGTATAAGAACGATTGGAAGAATTAAATGAGTCAGGCCTCTCAAGAGTAACAAGTATATACTAACTGCTCCGTAAATGTGGTCTGTTACTACTCTTCATACTGTTGATGAAATTCTCTCTCTGTTGGGCTGTATAGTTCTGTTTTGCGCCACCACCGTACACAGAGTTTTGTTTGATTCCTACAAAAAGTCACGTGGTGGGTCTCGGATCAGCGACTCCCGTGTGCAGAGACAGCTTCTGGGCTCTCCGCCTTGCCCCCTCTCACCTGCTGACTCCCTCTTGCCTTGCAGGTCCCAGTGTACTTCTGGTTTCCACCCCTCTCCTCCCACTGTTGCTCTGTGATCCGCACTAAAATTCCATAGTACCCATAAAACGTTATAGGTTCCTATTTATTATCTCTGGACTCTAAGCTCTCCTTGTACTCCACTTTCGGCAGGGGCAAGACTTAAATCAACGCAAGGCATCAGTTTTTAGCCAGGGACCAGCGTGGGCCTGACCCCCCCAGTTGGTGCTGAGCAAATGTTTATTGGGGTGAAGGAACAGAAAGAGGCATCTGTTTGCAGATAGCAGAAGTCATGTGAACCCAGAGCCATCAGGAGCATAGATTCTATTCGAAGAGTAGTTAGCAGCATTGCAAATAATGGTGTCAATTTTATCTGTAAATATTACTTTCCTGAAGCAGGCACATACGTTTATTTCACTATTGTGAAGATGACTGGCTTCCATTGTCTTGAATGGTATTTCCCGCCATTTCTAAATTGAAAAGAAGAGGTGTCGTGCTGACTTCTTAGGGCTACTAGATCAAATTGCCCAAAAAGTTTGCGAAGGTAAAGGGGAAGGCCGTCTTCAGATGATCCCACTGCCATTTCCTTCTGTTTTTATAATGTTCTTCCCTTCCTCTATGAGAGACATGACAGCGGGTCCTGTATTTCAGACTCGGAGGGTATCTGGTTCACTTCTTGTGATGCTCACTGCAGGAACTAGCTGGCCGAGAGGAGGGTGCAAGCATAGGAAAAGGACTGGCCTGGGAGTCCAGATACGAGGAGGGGCGTGTAATCCTGTCTCTGTCAGAGCAGCTTGTGTCACTCACTAGCCACTTAACTCTAGGAGGGCTTGATGTTTCTTCTATAAATTAAAGGGTCAAGCTAGTTATATCTTAAGGTTCTTCTGTCTTGAAAGCAGAGTCTTCGTGTGTGCAGCTGTGTGCAGCTGTGTGCAGCTGTGGGCCTGTAATTGCCTTTCTCACTTCCCTTCCAGAGCTCACTTGCTTTATCAACAGTGTGAACGGGCTCTCGTGGAGTTTCTTCCCCACAGCAGTGGGTGGGCTAAAGTTATTAAAGGTGCCACTAGCCAGCTGCCTCCTGGTTCCTAAATCCATTCCTAGTGGGACCTTAGGCACTTTGCCAAGCCTTTAACTCTTTTGCAACAGGAGCTGGAGGAGAACTAAGATGCCCGAGGGATGGAGAACAAGGGCCATTGACTCGCAGTTAGAAGCGACCTGTGTTCTGGTTCGAGAGGTGCTGCCAAATCCTTGGTCCTTAAATTTTTATCCTTGGTTTCACCTCATCTCATCTCAGGTCTCTGTTGCTCTGCCATGATTGAATGAGTTAAATAGCGAGCCAGCTGCCCCTCTCGGTGTCCTTTCCATCTGTCATCTAGAGGACTGTTGGGACGGCACCTGGAGTGGGCTGGGCAAAATCTAACCGGTAAACGTGAAGAGCTTTCTGCTTTCCAGCCACTTCAAACGTGTTAAGTTACATGTTAACCCTAAGAGGCATTTGTCCTCCATATATTTTCTAAATGCATAAAGTGGGTGACAGAGAGTTGACATGATTTAAATGTTAGTCTGTCTGACCCTGAGGGCCCCTCAGCTCCCATCACTGTTTCCCGGGGGCCTATTGCATGGGGGCCAACATGGCGTGTAGAAAGGACAAAAGCTTTGGAAGCCAGAGGAGTCGGACTCGCAGCCCTGAACCACGGGGTTTCAGAGAGCGACATCACCTCCAGCAGCCTTGGTTTGCGTGTCTGTATCTCGAGGTTGACAACACTGACTGAATGCTGATGCTTGGAGGTCAGAGTGAAATTACCCACCAAAAATACAGTTTTGGATACCTAGCAGACATTCAATAGTAGAAGCTATTATTATTTTCATATTTCCATATTCATTTTGTATATGATCGTATGCATCCTAAAGGTCTGTGTATATGTGTGTGAGTGCAGTTGTTATGTGTGATGCACTGTTGGGGGTGTCATGGTCGTCATTAGTGGTTTAAAAACTCTCCAGGATGTGAGATTTATAGTTAGGTAATACTCATCAAAAGTGGAACTCTTAATTTTATACTCATTTTGTACCTTTGCAAGTTAGTATCCTGAGGGAAGGTAGCTTTCTTGAGTAATAATCTGTTGCATTGAACTAATTTCATATACGCCCTACGACTTAGACTCCTTACTTCCAAACTATAGTAGAGTCTCCACAGCTCACCATCTCCCTGCATTGACCACCTCCTTAAGTTGACCTAAGTTATAGACTGGACACGCACCATGTGTACGTATCAGTACCATAGGCCTCGTTCCTTACATTGACCACCTCTGCATGATGACTAGTTTGTTAACAGTACCTTGGGGGTCAACTCACAGAGGTTCTACTATATTTACTAAATTCTCATATGTATCTATCATTTATTTGGGAGAAGATGTGATAGTAAGTTTATATGTCATGTGTCAGATGAGAGAATAGGAGATACTATATTTCAAAAATTGGGAAAACCTTTTCTACTAGATTTTAATCCCTCCCTTTTTAGTTTTGGTTTTTTTTTTTTACATTTGTAGATAATTTAATACATATCCTCATAAGAGAAAATCTTTAATCAATTGGTTTTAGGGTTTTAGATTTTTTTTTAATATAAATATCTTAACATAATAACTAAGAAAATGCCATGAAGGCTATGTTAACCAGTTTGATGAAAATATTTCAAATTGTATATAAAAACAGCACACTGTACCCCATGACTGTATTAATGTACACAGCTTTTTTTTTTTTTTTAAGAATATTTAGTGATTTGCTTGTGTGACTGTGTTACCCGATGTCGTCAGACTTCTGAAATTCCACTATTTTTTTATTTTTTGCAGTTTTTGGCCAGGGCTAGGTTTGAACCTGCTACCTCTGTCATAGGGGTCTGGCGCCCTACTCCTTTGAGCCACAGGCACTGCCCTGAATTCCACTATTGATAAGAATCATTGAACTGGAAGGCTTCAGTGAATGAACCCTTCTCTGGAATTTAGAAATGCCACAGAAAATACTTCAAGCCTTAAACATGGGGGATTCCCCCCCTCAATCCAATACTTCCTGTGTTGAAAATACTTTTAACCTATATTTTTAACTTCCATAATTTAAAGCTGTGTCTCATTCTTCTGACCTTTGGGTAGAGACAGCTCCACAGTGGGAGAGTCAACCCTTCTGAGTCAATATTCAGTGATTTGTCTTGAATTTATTGGTTTCTATGCACCAAATTCATTTAGACTATTTTTACTTACAGTCTTTGGTTTAACTTCAGATAGCATGAAGGGTTATTTTATGCTTTCTGTTCCACTTCTATCTATAAATTCTGCTTTCACAGTGCAGTCAGCAAAACTAATGAGGACCAAGAAGCAACTTTTCTCTTTAAGAAGAAGAAAACTTCTGAATTTTCTAGTTTGGCCAAGCTGTACCCATCCCCCCAGCACCTCTGGGGTCATTGCTGGGTTGACGTGAACAGTGACTGAGCCAGTTTTCCCCCTGTAAAAGAAGCCTTGACTTTCAGGTCACCACGTTTTAGCTACAGATTGGTTTTTATTGAAATAAAACTCTGGGGCCGGGTACAGCAGCTTATGCCCCTAATTCTAGCACTCTGAGAGGTTGAAGCAGGTGGATTGCTTGAGCTCAGAAGTTCAAGACCAGCCTGAGCAAGAGTGAGACCTCATCTCTACGAAAAATAGAAAATGTATCCAGACATCGTGGTAGGTGCCTGTAGTCCCAGCTACTTGGGAGACTGAGGCAAGAGAATCACTTAAGCCCAAGAGTTTGAGATTGCTGTAGCTATGATGGTGTAGCACTTGAGCGTGGGCAACAGAGTGAGACTGAATCTCAAAAAAAAAAGAGAGAGAGAGAGAGAAAATTAGTCCTGTAATTATAATATAAAAAGAAATTATCAAAGAGCACATGATAAGCTCAGTGAGCTGGATTATGTCCTTGGTGCTCCAGTGACACATGGAATTTATTTCACCTAAAAGAAGTTTTATTTTATTTTATTTATTTACTTTTTTTGAGATGGAGCCTCAAGCTATCACCTTGGGTAGAGTGCAGTGGCATCACAGCTCACAGCAACCTCCAACTCCTGGGTATAAGTGATTCTCTTGCCTCAGCCTCTGGAATAGCTGGGACTACAGGTGCCCACCACACACCCAGCTATTTTTTGCTTGTAGTTGTCATTGTTTGGCAGGCCTGGGCCCGATTCAAACACACCAGCTCTGGTGTATGTGGCTGGTGTCTTAGTGGCTTGAGCTACAGGCACCACCCCTAAAATAAATTTTAAACCTTTCTTATCCCCTCTCTTATCTTCTAGAAGAAGATCCTCACCTAGAGTTGAATCAAACATAGGTCAGATGATGAGCATGCCGCTATCATCCATGTGAGAAGAAGCTTAGTTGATATTATCATTTGTAAATTACAGATCACAGTCATTTATTGAGCACCTCTTATGTCCCGGCCATTGTGCTCAGGCAATCCCTACAACTCCCCTAGAGGTGACTCTTTATAATCCTCCCATTATTAAATTGAGGAAAGTGAGTCTCAGAGAGGTCCCATTATTTCCTCAAGGCCACAGTCCTAATAAGAAGTACCACCTAACAATAATGTAGATACCTCTGCTAATTGCCTATGAAGACCATCTTCACATCGTGAATTGTTCTTGGTTCTCCAGTGAGGAAACCAGTGCTTAGTCTGTTATGTGACTTTGTTCACCGCAGGCGAGAGATGGAGACCAGTCTTAAAACCAAGCAACATTTGATCCCTGAGTTCACACGCACCTTTTAGCTGTCAACGTATTAAACTGCTCTTGTGTTGCTGTAGAATATGCTGGCTCTGACTCAGAACTTGAGTCTCTTGCTCTGGAACTTACTTGCCATGTGCTTCCCTCTGCTGCTTCCCTTGTCCTCTGTGTGCCACCTTAAAATGGGGCTTAGAAGCTGAGCTCTGTAGCATTTCATCTGTGAGAAGTGCTCCTTGGGTTTGATGGTGTTCGGAAACCACGTCTTGCTGTATTAAGGGTCATCTTGGGTGTAAGTGGTGGTCTGTGGCTTTCCTGGAGCCAGCTGTCGGTTTGTGTACTGGAGGAATGGAATCTGGGATGCCTCGTGACAGTGCTGGGTTTCGTTAGCTGGCTGAGTAGTTAGTCCTCTGTACTGCTTTTGTTTTTTTTTGTTTTGTTTTGAGACAGGCTCTGTTGCCCGGTATAGAGTGCTGTGGCATCATAGCTCACAGCAGTCTCAAACTCTTGGGCACAAATAATCCTCTTGTCCGAGTAACTAGAACTACAGGCACCAAATGCCTGGCTAGTTTTTCTGTTTTTAGTAGAAACAGGGTCTTGCTCTTGCTCGGACTGGTCTTGAACTCCTGAGCTCAAGTGATCCTTGAATTAGACTTTTAAAAGTTACCTACCCATCTTTTTGAGAAACCTCAGTGGGAACAGTCTTTTACTTTACATATTCTCCGATCTTCCTTGCAGGTTGGGATAATCCTTCATTATTCCACCCTTGCCACAGTGCTGTGGGTGGGAGTGACAGCTCGCAACATCTATAAACAAGTCACCAAGAAAACCAAGAGGTGTCAGGACCCCGAGGAACCACCACCTCCACCAAGACCGATGCTCAGGTATCTAATATCTCAGCTGTACGCGTATTGTCTTGAATCTTAATTGAATCATTTGTTTTAGTTGAAGCGTAGTCACACAAGATAACCAAAAATTGCTGAGTCATTTTGGGGGAATTGAAAGCATGAACTTGTAAACTGGACTGCCTGCTTTTGAATGTGGGTTGTGCCATCCTGCATGTCCTCTGTCAACTCCCACCCCCTGTCTGAGTCTTCCTAGCGCCCTTCCAAAGTGAGGCGGGTTCTACTCAGAGAGTTGTTGGAATAAATAAATGTGCTGGCGTGCAAAGCGTTTAAGATGATACTGCTCCGTGAGAATGTCATCTATTTGTATTTTCTTGAGGTCATGTGTCATAGATTTTAATTTACTCAAGTCTATATCCATTTAATTATTCAATACAAAGAACCAAACAATGTAGACTATGTCATTCAGATTCATTATAATCAGAAAAATGGTCAATTGTCATGTTGGTTTATCAGGTGCCCGCTGGGGAGCTGGCCATGAGCCAGGGACTTAAAGAAAATGATGGTCTGCGGGAGGGGATGGCAGGAGAGGAACGGACTGTTGGCTGTGTGAGAAACATAGTGGAGATGTGTTCTTTGAAAGTCCAAAGAAGGGCGGTGCCAGTGGCTCAAGAAGTAGGGCACTGGCCCCATATACCGGAGGTGGCGGGTTCAAACCTGGCCCTGCCAAAAACTGCAAAAAAAAAAAAAAAAAGTCCAAAGAAAGGAGACATTACTGGGGGGACGTTGGTGGGATTGCTGGGAATGCTGGGCCACCGGCATGAAGCTGGTGACTCAGGCAGATGGAGGGGAGGCTTCGCTCACTCCAAGGTGAGGAGGAAGTGGAGGAGCCTTGAGAAGGGCCATGTGTCCAGGGCGTGTGGACTAGCGCGGCAGGAGCTGGGTGAAAGCTGGGCCTGGAGCCCTTGGGGACCCGACTAAAATGTCAGCAACCACCAAAGAGAGTGTCCTCACACAGTGTCATGTTAGTACAGCTGTGGCACCAGTGTGGAATATAAACTGAAATGCCAGGGAGTCACGAATCCCTTGAGGTCATGTGGACAGTCCCCATGAAGACTGAAGCCAGAACAGTGTCATAGAGATCAGAGAAGAGGGCACTTGTTCCCGAGACCAGAGGTAGTTTCTCTAAGGTTGACGGCCACCTGGTTTTCAGAGGGACAGACATTTAAAGGTGGCTGCACATCCTCTGTTCTGGGTGGCTGCGGTGCCGTGGCAGATGGCATTTCCAGCAAGCGAGAAATGATACAGGAAAAGAAGAAATGGGGGCAGCCTGGGGGCGGGGGCTGGCGCAGGGGAGGGAGGCTCACCAGGATTTTCTTGTGAAGAGTTTGAGTTTTGGGAAGTCCAGCGCCCAGCAGAGAAGTCGAGCCAGACATAGTCTAGACGGGGCAGGGAACATTTCCTCGTGTGGCCGCTGAAGCCGGGATAATGAACAAGGTCCCCTGGGGAGAAATTAGTTAAGAAAATAATGTTCCCTGGGCTATGCCCGTATTTCATAGATGGACGTAGAAAAATGACTGACCTGAAGGAGGACATGGGGAGAGTGGTTCCGAGAGTGACACGGAGCAGCAGGGGGCTCAGCGGCCCAGACTCACTCACACGGGGGTGGGGGAGAGAGCTGTCACCTCTGTCACCCGTGTTCAAAGAAGGAGAGATGATGTTTCGCTAAGAGACCTGGGAATCCTATCCTTCAGTTGTTTCTCTTGTGAGATTCTGAGAAAAACCCCCAAAGCATTGAGGAAAAGGCAGCCGGGGCTCCCAACTCCACACAGTCCCCAGGTGACCCCTAAAGACCTTTTTTGCTTTGGGCAGTGCAGATCCCACCCTCTCCCACCACGCCCTGGAGCTTCAGGAAGCCTGAGCAGTGCTACCAAGTGGCAGGTGGGACACTGCACTTGCCCCTGAGCCTCTCCTGGCCCCAGAGAGGGCAGTTTCAGCATCACCACGGGAGGTTCGGCAGGGGATGAAGTCTGCAGGAGTAAGTTGGTGCAGACAAAGCTAATGTGGTGCCCCTGCTGGCAGGAGCTTGTCACAGAAGGGAGGACGAAAGAAGAGTGTAGTTCAAGGGTAGGTTTAGAAGATGGGAGAAATGCGAACATTTTGTATAGGCTGACAAGAAGCCGTGGGTGTTAAGGCTGAAAATGAGGGTTGATAACAGGAAGGTTTAGGGAGGAAAAAAGAGGCACAGAGAAGGTGATAGATATACCCACATTTAATTTTGGAAATGAGGCTTTCTTTTCAAGTAAGAAGCAGAGGTGAGTTAGTATTATAGGAAGAAGGGGACAGTTGCCTATATTTGCTTCCCTCTAAACTGTGACACAGAAGATAGGGTTAGAGTTTTGTGGGGTAATCAGTTGTCTTTTCAGCAACGCTAATGTCATCTGAAGGGATTTTAGTAATGGGATGATGGAAAAACAATACATGGAAAAATGTGTGACAGATAATGGCTTTTATCGAGACAACTCAAGATTGGGGGCTGTGTCTCCAGAAGGAGCCGATGTAAAATTAAGGTTCTGATTGTACCCAGGCATATCCAGCCTGGGCAGAGAGCTCTGTTCTCAGGGAACTTAGGGGACTCGGAGATGCTCCAGACACAAAGGCTTTCTCTGTGGGACCAGCGCCTGCTCTGTCTGCCCCGTTTCCTTGCTCTCCCAGTTTACCCTGTGGGGAAGGGCTTGAGGGAGGCCTCTGCACTATGGGAAGCTACTAACACCCAGATGCCTTTTTCTGGCCTCAATCTCAGTTGACCAAGGACCAGACACACAGCATTCAAAGGTCCTGGAACATGAGGGAGGGCTTAGCTGAACATTAATCAATAATTAATACATAGATTACATTTTTTGCATGAACTACAGCTCAGTGAAATCTTGAAGTTCATTTTGTAATGGACTGACTTACTAGTTCACCAGCGGGATTTTTAAAAAGCCAATTCCTCCCGCCACCCCAAATGTGTGCATATATGTATATACGTGTGTGTAGGTTAGTATAGAAGTTTTGAGATAGACTGTGTGAAGGAAGGTCCATAATTTTTTGTTTCCGAGAAACACGGTCAACTGTGTCCTTTCTGATTTCACCCATACAAGTTTCAGTTTGCTGCTTATCAGCATTGCTGGGAGGGTTTTATTTATTCCTGTCCATTTGGATTTTATGCTTCTTGATTTTTTTAGTATCTCGAAGCTTCTATAATGACAGATCCATGTCTCTCTCTCCCACCTCTCAGCTGAAATCCTACCTCCGAGAGCTGAGTGTTCGTTACTCTGCCTGCCCACAGGGTGGCAGAAGCTGACCAGCTTTCCTCAGCTTGGAAACTACTAATATTACACCATGTGGTTTAAAAAGAGTTGCCTAAAAATCAAAGCAAAACCATGTTATTGCTAATGAAGCAGCCTCTAATGAAGTCGAGTTAACTCTCAACCCATGATTGGAATAAGAATAGTAAATAACCTTGAAGGAATGACTCTTGAAATACTGTGACAAAAACCTGGAATGCTGAGCTGTTACTCCTGCTCTCTCTCCTTCCAGGTTTTACCTGATCGGGGGTGGGATTCCCATCATCGTTTGTGGAATAACTGCAGCAGCCAACATTAAGAATTACGGCAGTCGGCCGAATGCGCCCTAGTGAGTAATCCGAGTTCTCTGTGTACCTGACCCAGTTGCTTCTCTTTCAAGATATTGTGGTTTATTGCAAATTCTTACATAATTTCTTGGGGAAGGTAGCAGCTGATCTGGTCTACCGTCTTCCTTTCTAGTTGCTGGATGGCGTGGGAACCCTCCTTGGGAGCCTTCTACGGGCCTGCCAGCTTCATCACTTTTGTGAACTGTATGTACTTTCTGAGCATATTTATTCAGTTGAAAAGACACCCGGAGCGCAAATATGAGCTTAAGGAGCCCACTGAGGAGCAACAGAGATTGGCGGCCAACGAGCACGGTGAAATAAACCATCAGGATTCCCTGTCTCTGTCTCTGATTTCGACGTCAGCGTTGGAAAACGAGCACACCTTTCATTCACAGCTGCTGGGGGCTGGCCTGACTTTGCTCCTCTACGTGGCTCTCTGGATGTTTGGAGCCTTGGCCGTTTCCTTGTATTACCCTCTGGACTTGGTTTTCAGCTTCTTTTTCGGAGCCACGTGTCTGAGCTTCAGTGCGTTCGTCCTGGTTCACCACTGCATTAACAGGGAGGACGTCCGACTGGCCTGGGTCAGGACCTGCTGCCCAGGACGGAGCTCGTACTCCGTGCAGGTTAACGTCCAGCCCCCCAACTCAGGCGGGACGAACGGAGAGGCGCCCAAGTGCCCAAATAGCAGTGCGGAGTCTTCCTGCACGAACAAAAGTGCTTCCAGCTTCAAAAATTCCTCCCAGGGCTGCAAATTAACAAACTTGCAGGCTGCCGCAGCTCAGGGCCACACCAACTCCTTGCCTTTGAACTCCGTCCCTCAGCTGGACAACAGTTTGACAGAACATTCAATGGACAATGATATTAAAATGCACGTGGCGCCTTTAGAAGTTCAGTTTCGGACAAATGTGCACTCCAGCCGCCATCATAAAAACAGGGGCAAAGGCCACCGAGCCAGCAGACTCACCGTCCTGAGAGAATACGCCTACGATGTCCCCACGAGCGTGGAGGGGAGCGTGCAGAACGGCTTACCCAAGAGCCGGCTGGGCAGCGGTGAAGGGCACTCGAGGAGCCGAAGAGCCTATTTAGCCTACAGAGAAAGGCAGTACAACCCACCCCCGCAGGACAGCAGTGATGCTGCTGGCAGCACGCTTCCCAAAAGCAGTAGGAACTTTGAAAAGCCCGTTTCAACTAGTAGTAAAAAGGACGCTTTAAGGAAGTCAACTGTGGTTGAAGTTGAAAGTCAGCAGAAGTCTTATGGCCTCAACTTGGCCGTTCAGAATGGACCAATTAAAAGCAACGGCCAGGATGGACCCTTGCTCGGTACTGATAGCACTGGCAACGTTAGGACTGGACTATGGAAACACGAAACTACTGTGTAACGTTGCAGGGCGCCCTGGGCAGAAATCCATAGACACTGTGACCACCACATTCCTTTGAGCTATCAACGTTGGAAAACAAACTGTTTACAGCCACCGTAGGGATTCAAAAAGAGTTTGAAATCAACTTAGACGTTTTGGATTTTACTTATTTTATATCCCCAAATGGTTGCCTTTTTTTTTTTTTAGGAATTAAAGAAAAAAAAAAACCCTTTTTAAAACATTGTTTTACTTGTCAGAGCACCAACAAGCCATTCTAAGAATCTGAAATGTAATTTCTTTGACTCTGGAACATCTACTTTGCATTTCAGGCTTCTATTTAATATAATAAATAAGTGTTTCCCCTGTTGCCAATCTCTTATTTTTTGTACTTTGCAGCATAAGCATTTAATTTTAATGACGTTTGTGCATTAAGATATCTTAATGAAAATTATATTTACATCAGTTATTATATCCGTGGTTAACTGTACTCCTAATGGCATATAAATAACTCAAAGTGATTTCGGGGCTTCTGTAGTTTGTACATATAGTTTTACATGCTCTAAGTTTTTAAAAAGAGCTCCCAGAATGTGTCTTTTGAACACAGAAATGCCTGACACATTTTTTCTGACTCGGAGACCTGAGCCACGTCATTCTGACCCTGTTACAACTACTTAACACTTTGGTGGCTTTTCACTGGTTTCTATTTGGGTTATGTTTTCTTACTCCTTTTGGTTGGGGAGGTGACTCTTGCACATACGTTATTCTTGAGTGTAAATGAAGAACTACCCTGTGGAGTTCATACTCACTCTCCCTGGATTCCTGAGTCCATTAGCTTCCTTCTAAAGTCCTGATTTTTAAATTCCATTCAGAAATGAAATTTAAATTGTCAGAATTCCAAGAACAGTTCAGCTCCAAAAGTTACCTTTGGTCTTTATAGCACTGAAATCCCTCCCTTCCTGCGTCCAGTCCTGGCTCTCAGGAGGGGGGTTCTATTTCCCTCTCAAAACGTAACACAGGTTAGATCTCTTTTTAGTGGAAGTCTGAAGGTTTGAATCAGATCAGAGTCAAAAGCGCATATTCAAGAAATGCAAGAGAGTGAAGCAGCTTAGCTTATTAAATCTAAAATTCTGATGGATTAACCATTGCTGTGTAAATACTCACCTTTCTTTGTGTTGCTGCATTTGAAACAAGTTATTTTACTTTCCAATAATAAAACTGATCATTCTAGTTAAGCCTTTTTTTAGGTGTTAGTTTTAGAGACATTCGTTCTGGTGGGGGAAATAAGGCACCTACCAGATAGATTTGACATTTATATGTTTAATAGACCTCCATGCCCAGGGGCTCCTGGTAAATCGGTGTATTATGGACAGGAAGGTGTTCGCCTATAACAAAGAGAAACTAATAAGTCATGGAATGAATACTTTGTATGCATTACTCTTTATTTTGCTGTTACTTTGCAACATATTATTCTAGTGTTTAATGGTTTGATCTGTTGGTCAGCTCTACCTAAGGAGAGAACTTTCCTGCTCTTCTTGTCCATAGGAAGTGAGAAATTTCTCTTCCTGGAGATATTCCACATTTGTTAATTCAGATTCGACTTCTTTTAGGTCATAGAAAGAGTGGGAGCCAGAGTGGGAAAGGGTTAGAAAAGGAATCAGTAGAAAATGAAGACCCCACCTCAAACGCAGGGGGTGGGGGCAGCTGTTACTCAAAGCACAGGAGTGGTGGCCACGACTTCCCGCTTTGTGATTTGATTGAATTAACATTTGATGTTCATCTCTGGGAAGTGGATAAACACATCACGTTCCCCCATCTTTGTTGTTCATTTTTTATGGCTTATTGCCAGCCAAGATTTCTCCATTTTTCACAGAATTGTAAACTATTAACAGATGTTTCCGTTTTGTTAGAGATCAGTACTTTCATTTAAAATTTTTTTCAACCGAGATCCAAAGACTATGTGACTTGGTGGACATGCCGGCAAGTTCTGCTGTGTCCAGGACCAGGACCCTGTTTCCCGACACTGAGGCCACCCCTGTGCTTGGCGCTGCCGTGCGTAGCACCACATTCCTGCGGTATTAATTTATTCTTTATTCTCACCCTAATGATTTGTTAGTTTCGTAATGTGGTATAATTGGTTATAGTCTACCTAAAAAAGTATACATAATTTATTCTTTTACTCCATGAAAGTTATTTTTTAATGTACACATTCTATATACGCTTACACATAACTTGATATATTATAAC
>CAUYQV010003637.1:0-28071 GCA_963574575.1 Galagoides demidoff
CTTGAAGTGTTTTAAGATGGCTATTTAAAAACATATGTCTAGGTGAGGTCTCACCTGATGGGCACAATAGGAAGGAGCATAGCACACCTGCTGGGCGAGGGGCACAGCCCAAACTTGGACTCTACCTAACAAACACAAATAATGTGACCTAATCAGCTGTACCCCTTGCTTAATTGAAATTAAAAAAATTAAAATATAACATGGATGGATGGATCTTGGATCTAGAACATATTCTCCAAAGTAAAGTATCTCAAGAATGGAAGAAAAAGTATCCAATACACTCAACCCTATTATGAAACTAATACTTAGCTATCATAGGAAAGCTATAACCCAATTTTAGCCCAAGAATATGAGGAAAGAGGAGAGGGAGGGGAGTGGAGGGGGGAGGATGGGTGAAAGTAGGGGGATTGTTGGTACCATGCCTATGATGTGAATCTTTCCAGATGTGGAATATAAATGTCTTAACACAACAACTATGAGAATGACATGAAGGTTATGTTGGCCAATTGGATGAGAATATTTCATTGTATATAGAAACAACACACTGTACCCCATGATAGTATTAATGTGTACAACTATGATTTAATAAAAGAATTAATATTTTTTAACAACCTGTATGAAATCAGAGACCATTCTCCTAAGTGAAGTATTGCAAAAATGGCAAAACAAATACCACATTTACTCAATACCAAATTGGTATTAGTCCATCAGAACTCATCCACACTTATGGAAGTACAACTCAAAGGAAATTAAGTAAGGGATAAATGGTGTAGAGATAGGGTAAATTCACACTTAACTGGTGTAATGCACATATTCGGAATGGTCACACTTGTAACTTTGACTTGAAATGCACAAAATCAAATAATATAAACAAAATGTGTGTACCTCTGTAATAATCTGAAGTTATAAAAAACTTAAAAAAACATTTTAAGTATAGTAATAGATAAAAACATTTAGATAATAGAGACCCAGAGATATCGAGATGAATACATCGTAAGGTTATTCACCACAGAATATTATAATCATATTTTCTGAAGTCAAAAGGATGGGAGGAAATCTTAAACTCATCAAGAAATAGCATCTAATCATGTATAAATGAAACCTTATCAGACTAATAGCAGACTTCTCAGCAGAAACCTTATACGCCAGAAGACTATGGGATGGTATATTCAAAGTACTGATAGAAAAAATAAAAAAATGACAGTTCAAAACTCTATATCTAACAACATTATTTGTCATAAAACAAAGAGAAATTGTTTTTCTCAGACAAGAAAATGTTAAGGAAATTCACCGATAATAGACTGACCTAGCTAAAACATACTCAAAACATGAAAAATAATTCACAATACATATGTTTCCACCATCATGAAAAACAATAAAGTATAAAAGTAACAGAGAAATCATACCGAAAAGAGTAAGAGAAAGGAAATAAATGGCACCACTACAGAATTCCACCAAAGGATAAATACAGAGAGAGAAAAAGAAATTTAAAAATGTGTGAAAAAAACAACAAACAATTGACATTATGAGAGAAACACAACCTGAGATATTAACTACAAACATAAATGGAATATATTCCCCACTTAAATTAAAGCATATTTTAGAGATTATCAGAATGGAGAGAGTCATTGTTTAATGACTAATGAATCAATTTGTTAAAAGGATATGGCACACCTAAATATATACACACCCAACATTGAAACAACCAGATTCATAAAACAAATTAGAATATATATGAGGAAATAGACAGACTATAATAAAATAATGAGTCACTTCAATGACCCGCTCACAGTATTAAACAGATAAGCTAGACAAAAAAATTAATACTGACAAGAATGCAAAACATTTGATTCATCAGACTTTACACCAAATAAAACTAAGAGATGTTTGTGGACCATTCTGCCTACAAGTGCAGAATACACATACTCCCCAATAGTAGATGGAACACTCTCCAAAATAGACCATATTTTAGGCCACAAAACAAGTGTCAGTAATTTTTTAATTGAACTCATAGCAATTATATTCTCAAAGCACAGGAAGTAAAACTAGAAATAAATATTAGCAGGAATGTCAGTAACTACAAATACATGAAAATTAAGCACCATCCTCCTAAATGATTATTGAATCAATGAAGTAATTAAGATAAAAGTTTACATTTTAAATGAATTAAAATGGAAAAAAATACCAAAACCTATGAGATATAGCTCCAGCAGTACTAATAAGGAAATTTTTAGCATTTAATGCCTATGGCAAACAAATATAAATATTACAAATTAACAAACTAACATCATCCCATGAAGAACTAGAAAAGGAAGGATAAACTAAACACAAAATTAGCAGAAGAAAAGAGGTAACAAAGAGCATAGCAGAATTAAATGAATTGAGGCCAAATAGAAAAAGAAAGGGTAAACAAAACAGAAAATTGATTCATCAATAAGATAAATAAGTTGAGAAACCACTCGCTACACTAACCAAAAAGAGAGAAAATATAAATAAACATCATTAGAAAAAAAGAAACATTAAAACTAATACCTCAGAAATAGAGAAGTTTATCAGAAACTCTGATGAGAAACAATGCTTAAAAGGTATTAAACCTAGAGGTAATGAATACATTCCTAGAAACATAATTACCCAGTGTTACCAAGAAGAAATAGAAATGCTGAACAGACCAATGATGAGTATTTAATTGGTAATAAAATTCTCTAAACAAAGAAATACAAAACCAGGTAGATTAACAGCCAAATTCTACCAAAGGCACAAACTCATTCTGTGAAGCCATTATTACCAAGATACCAAAGCCACGCAAGGACACAGAAAAAATAAATAAAACAAAACAAAGGAAAAACCTATAGACCAATAACTCCAACCAAAGAACATAAACACAAAAATTCTCAACAAAATACTAGCAGGAAATTGAGTAAAATGTTCTGTAAATGTTTGATAGGCCTATTTGTTTAAGAGTCCTGTTTAAGAGCAGAGTTTCTTTATATTCTTCTTGGATCTTTTCAGTTCTGTCAGTGTGGTATTGAAGTCACTAGCAATTATGATGCTGCTGTTTATCTCTCTCTCTCTCTCTTTTAAGATCTAGTAGGGTTTAGTTTATTAATCTTGGTGATCCTGTACTAGGTTTATAAATAGTTAGAACCACTATGTCATCTTTTTAAATTGTTCTCTTTACTATTATATAATAACCATCTTTGTCTTTGTCTATTCTTATTGACTTAGAGTAATTTTATCTGATATGATTATGGCTATACCTTTCTTTTGGTTTCATTTGTGTCAAATTTTTGTTCTGTCCTTTCTCATTAAACTTGAATGCATACTTGTGGTTTAAACGTGTCTTCTGGAGACAGCAAATACTTAGGTTATATTTTGTTTTGTTTTTCTTCTGTTCAGCCACCCTGTATCTTTTGAGTGGAGCATTCAAGCTTTTAACGTAAAGAGATTTACATTACAGTAGGATGTTGTTCTGTTCATCACATTTGGTAGTACATTACTGCTTTGGTTACCTTTTTGTGCTATTGTTTTATAGGATTTGTGAGCTTACTTGGGTATAATGCAGTTCTGATTATTTCTTATAGGGCAGGTCTGGTCATGACAAGATCATTCAGTGTTTGCTTGTCTGGAAAAAAACCTTAATTTTTATACCAATTATGAAACTTACTTTTGGAGGATACAAAATTCTAGGATGGCAGTTCTTTTTTTTAAGAAGATTGAAGATGACTTATAGGGTTTCTGCTGAGAAGTCTGCTGTTGAACTTATTGGTTTTTCGTTGTAGATCAGGTGTTTCCTATGTTTAGTTGCCTGTAGAACTTTCTCCATTTGACTTTAGCCAGGTTGATGACTATGTGCCTTGGAGATGTCCTTTTTGCTACGAATCTTCCCAGAGTTTAATTTTCATCTTGAACCTGATGTCTACATTTTTTGCAATATAGGGAAAGTTTTAACCAATAATTCCCTTAAATGGACATTTTAAATATTTTTAGCTCTGTTTTCTTTTCCCACTGGGATACCTATAATTTGTATGTTATTTTGCTTCACATAGTCCCATATCTCTCTGAGTGATTGTTCTATGATTTTCTCTTCTCTGCCTCTTTAAATGATTGGATTAGTTCCACAGCCTTGTCTTCAATCTCTGAGCTTACTTCTTCTCATTGGTTTAATCTGTGGCTGATACTTTCTCCTCTGTTTTTAAATCCCTCAGATCATGTTTTCAGTTATTTGAATTCTATTATGTTTTCTTTATGTTGTCTAGCTCTTTAATGACTTTTTATGAATTTCATGAATAATTCTCTTTGGCTTCTTTTTGAAGTTTTCAACTTTCTTTTTAATTCCATTCATCTTATTTTCCATCTATATTCTGAATTCTACTTCTCTCTTTTTAACAATTTCCTTGTAGTTTTGATTTGCTACTGAGACTCCATTGTGATCCCTTGGGAAGGTTGATCTATTTGATTTTTCAGGTTGCTATGCTTCTTTTGATGGTTTCTCCTCATCTGAAACCTCATTTCTTGGCTCAGGGGTAATATATTTTCAGGCATTTGATCTTTGCTAGGAACTTTCTTGCTTGATGAGGATAAGGGGTGGTCCCTAATCCATGCTTTTCTTTTCTAATTTGGAATAGTAATGTGGCAGGAGAGAGGTATGCACACTAAAAGTCTATGATGCAGTTGTGCTGATTTGATCTGTTCACCTGAAATTTTCTCTGTTTAAGTTTTTGCTGGGTGTTGGGCTGTTTATCAGATAGTTAGTTCTAGGATGTTTGAAGTGGGAGCTAGGCAAGACACTCATCGGTGAGGCTGGTGTCATCAGTCTCCCTGTAGAGGTGACAATGGGGTCTAGTGGAGACTATGAAGGCAGTAGTCACAATTTCTCAAGCTACTAGTGTTCATACCAGGTCCCAGTGTACTGGAGGCTTGAAACTGGGGGTCCCAGCAGCGCATTGGACTTTGGAGCAGTTACTGTGGAAGTAGTGGAGGATCTAGGAGAGGGTCTTGGGGGCTTATGTGCAGCACCAAAATCTCAGGGCAGTTTACTAGGGCTGGCAGAAGCTCTGGAGACACAAATATGGAGTCTCAGGCTTTGCATCTCAGTCTCAGAACCAAGACTTGAAAAGAGCCAGGGCTTCTGTGTCAGGCCTCAGAATCAAGAGCAGGGCTATGAGAGTGACAGGGCTAATACAACCTAAAAGGTAGAGTCAGGGCTGAGCAGGCAGCAGGCAGTTGTGACATGGAGGGCAGAATGATGGCCATGCAGGTAGAAGCCTATTCCACATGCTTTGGGACTAGATACCAAGTCAAGTAAGCAGAGGTTCTATCTAGAAGCCAGGTACTACAGAGTATTGCTCGCACAGCCCTAGGACCCACAAAAGCAGTTGCCCAAAGCCTCCAAGGTCAGAAACCATGTATCTGTTACACTGTTGGGAAGGTGCTTCTCCTCACTGGGTACAGCTTAGAAGAGCCTGTCATTGGTTTTCTCCATCCCTATCCCAGTGGAGGCAAGATGATGGCCACAGTAGCAAAGCTAGATCCTCTGCCAACATGGTGTCATTCACCCAGGAGTTCAGGCTTGCTTTAGTTGCTTTCAGTTCCCCACAAAACCTGTTGTCTAGTGAAATGACTCTGCACAGACTCCAGATAGTCTCCAATTTGTGTCATCAGAGACAACCCTTTCTCTACTCAGCCACCAGCATCAGCAGGATGAGTACAGTGACCAGCATTCTATCCAGCTACTTTCCCTGCACATGCTTTGATATTATCAAATGTACTATCCCATAACCATTTTTCCTCCCATACTGAGGGTCCCATACCGCTTCTCTGTGATTTAACAATTTTTCTTCCTAAAATAGCTGTTTGTAGGAAGGTGTCTGCTTCCTATTTACTATTCTTTATTTGGTCGCTGCAGATTGACAAGCTGATGGCAATTTTCCATTTGTTTACATTATAATGTCTCCTTTAGGATAAAACTCTCCAGGTGGTGGTAGCTGGGCCTCACACCTATTCACATTGGCAGCCACGGCAGAGACTTTCCTCAAGCTAATAGGCATGCTTGCAACTTTCTTGGTGATGATATCATTCCCAGGAGCAGCAGCATGTCCAGAGACCTGTGGTGTGAACCAGCCATGATAATGACACTCAGTTCAGGGTCTGAAGCCGGTGCTAAAGCATAGGTGATCTCACATGACTCTGTGTGGATCGCTGGATGTTGCATTGTTCCTGAAGACGGGAGCCCCAAAGGCTTAGGCAGCAGTCTTTTGGCTGGGCTCCAAATATCTTAGAATTAATTACTAGTAAGATCTTACCTCTACTTGTTCTACCCTGGAACTTCTTCCTGTGGAACCCCTGGGAATTTTTGCCACTTTTCCCTCAGAGTTACACCTGAGATTTATTTTTCTCTAATAACTAAAATATTTTCTTCTTTCTGAGATAATTTGCTGTCTCTAGTCACCCACCTTATTTCCTTCCCCATACTAGCAAACTGAACCCAAGAGCACCTCTAACAAAAACTAATAATACATTATGATCAAGTGGATTATATACCAGAGATGCAAGCATAATTCAACTTACATAAATAAATGTGATAAATCACGTTTAAAAAATTAACAGCCCAAACACGTGGTTATCTCAATAGATGCTGAAAAGGCATTTGATAAAATTCAGTATCACTTCATGATAAAAAGAAATCTCAACAAACAAAGCACAAGAGGAACATATCTCAAAGTAACATAAACCCTATATGATAAACTTACATCCAAAATCATATTGACTGAGAAAATGTTCAAAGTATTCTCTGTAGAACTGCTACAAAACAAGGGTGCCCACTTTCACCATCCATATTCAACACAGTACCAGAAGTACTGGTCAAAGCAAAGCAATCAGGCAAGTGAATATAATGAATGGCATCCAAATTTAAAAAAAAAAAAGAGGAAGTGAATTTCTTCTTGATTGTTGATATTATAATCTTATGTTTAGAAAACCCAAAGGCTCCACCAAAAACTCAGGTTTGACCAATGAATTTAGTGTAAGGATACAAAATCAAATAAATTCAAATCAAATTCACCTTGATATTTCACCTAACCCCAATGGGAATAGTCCACATCACAAAGTCCCATAGTTGTTGATGCTGGTGTGGTTATGAAGAGGAGGAAACATTTATACACTGTTCATTGGGTTGCAAACTAATATAGCCTTCTTGGAAAGAAGTATTGAGAATCCTCTAAGAGCTAAAAGTAGACCTTCTATTTGACCCCACAATCTCATTACTATATATCTACCAAGAAGGAAAAAAAAATTATCATAAGATAAGGTGATGAGATTTTAACATTGGTAAAGCAGGACACCATGAGGGGGCGGGGCCTGGGGGACGGGGCCTGATAACAATGCAAACTTTGATAAGCAGTTCTTAATAATCAATTCTCAACAATTATTTGTTATTATTAAAGTTTAACATTATAAAATTAGCAAAAATAATATAAAATGCATATCCTGGAGAAATAGCCACATGGCAGCTGAAAACCATATATTCCCTTCCTGTTCTCCTGTGTTCCTAACTTGTCATGCATTCTTTCCAAAAATCCAGGCTTTTTTAAAACATCGCAGGATGCAGGACAAATTGTTAAAAATCAGGACTGTCCCGCCAAAAGTGGGACTTCTGGTCACCTTACTCTAGAGAGGGGAGGTTGCTTGTTTGTTCCAGACAGTTTGGCTCCTTCTGAGCTAATTGTCCTTGCCTAGAAGTAAGGGAGGGTGCTAGTCTCCTTCTGATATCTTGCCCAGGAGGGGAGTAGGGAGTTTACATTAGCCTTTTCATTTCCAAATGAAGTTACATTAACCTTTTCATTCTCAAATGGAGTTACATTAACCTCTTCATTCCCAAATGGAGTTACATTAACCTTTTCAGCAGCTGAAAACTGTATATTCCCTTCCCATTCTCCCACTGTTCCCTAGCTTGTCATGCATTCTTTCTAAAAATCCGGACTTTTTAAAAATGCTGCAGGACACGGGAAAATTGTTAAAAATAGGGACCGTCCCGCCAAAAGCAGGATGTCTGGTCACCTTATCATAAGAACATATTGCAGCTCAATTCACAATTGCAATGACATGGAAACAATGCAAGAGCCCATCAACCCAAGAATGGATTAATGAACTATGATATAAATATATCATGAAATAATGTTTAGACATAAAAAAATGGAGACTTCACATCTTTTATATTTACCTGGAGTTGAAGAACATTCTCCTTATAAAGTATCTCAAAAATGGAAAAACAAGCATCCCATATTCTCAATAATAATTTGAAACTAGTAGATGAACAACAGCAGGCCCATATGAGAGGAAAAACACAATTAAACTCAAGAAGGCAGAAGGGGAAGATGGGGGAAAGAGGCTCAGTAAACTCCAACCTAACAGGTACAATGTAGGGGTATATGGCACATTTCCTGGGTGAAGAACTCAAATCCAACTCAGTTGCAAACAATGTAACTTAATAGTTTGTACACTTAAATTAATCCAAAATTTTAAAAAAGGGTAGGGAAATCCTGTCACATGGTACAACATGAATTAAACTTGAAGATATTATGCTAAGTAGAATAACACAATCCTTAAAAGATACATACTGTATGATTCCACTTATATAGCATATATAAAGTAATCAAATTCACACAAGCAGAAGTCAAATTTGTGGGTGCCATAGGCTGCGGAAAATAAGAAGTTCAATGAGTAAAAGGTTTCAGATTTTGGAGATAAAAGGGCTTTGGTGATCTTTTGTACAATAACGCAAATATCATTACTAAATGGTAAAATTATAAATGGTAAAGATAGCAAATTTCATGTCATTTTTTTAACCATAATTTTATTTTTTAATTATTTTCTATTAAATCATAACTTTGTACATTGACGCATTTATGGGGTTTAGGGTACTGCTTCGATATACAATGTGAAATGTTTACATTGATCTAAGTGACACAGCCATCACAATTATACTCATTTATTAATAGTTTTGAAATGTACCATTGCATCATGCACATTAGGTGAGGTTCCCCCAAATATACTCCCTCCTCCCATATTCCCCCTTCACTCCCCACTCTCTCCTCTTCCCTTCTACTTTCTGGACTACAGTTATGTTTTGCCATTTGTATGAGTGTGCAGGTGGTTATATATTGATTTCATAGTAGTATTGAGTATATTGGATACTTTTTTTTCCATTCTTGAGATACTTATTTTTTTACCAAAATTTTTTCTGAATGGCAAATCTACTTTTTTTTTGAAACTTTATCAATTTTTTTAATCAAGTAATTCATACATAGATTATAAGTACATTTATGCCATTATAGGATTCAATGTGTTGATTATTTTTACTAATTGGAGTGCTTATATCCTACTAACATAGCCTTCACCACTTTTACCCAATTACAGGATTAAGACATTTATGTTCTACACCTGATAGACCCAACTTGTACTTGCAATAAGCTCCATATGTGTGGTCACCCTACCAACCCTCCTGCTACTGACCCACGCCCCTCCCTTCCTCTCTCCCTCCCCTTCCCTTTACCACAATTTAAAAAAAAATAAAGAAAGAAATTAAATAAATGTTTATGGCCTGATGAATGACCAAATAATACGCAGTACATTCATTCAGTAGAATGTTTTTTTTTCTAAAATCAAATTAAGTAGATACTGCAACATAAATAAACCTTGAAAACATTATGCTAAGTGAAAAAACAGAGTTAAAAGGCCACATATTATATTATTACATTTGTATAAAATATAGAGAACATTGAAAATACAATAGTGGCAGATTAGACAAAGTAGATTAGTGGTCCCCAGGTGCTGGGGGGAGAGATTAAGGAAATGTAACTACTTCCGGTGATGATTTTATCACTTACTAAAAACCACAGAATTGTTACATACAGAGTGTCCATAATGTTCCTGTGCAATGAACATTATGGTCACTCAGTATATGAATCAAAATAGCTTCTGTGTATGGATACCTAGTTTCTTTCTTTCTCTGTTGCCAGCTGTGATATAGAAGCACAGTAGCCCACTAGTGTAAAATTCAATTTTTACACATACAACTGTTTTAAAAGTAGGGGCAAGAGAGATGAATAGAAAATTCTCCAAAGACAGATGAGTGGCTAACAAACATATGAATGAAAAAATACTCATCATCCCTAACCATCAGAGAAATGTAAATCAAAACCACCCAAAACCACTTAACACCAGTAAGAATGGCCCACATCACAAAGTCTCAAAGCTGAAGATGCTGGCTTGAATGTGGGAAGAAGTTTACCCATTTATATTGCTGGCAAGACTGAAAACTAATACAATGTTTTTGGAAAGAAATATGAAGAAGCCTCAAAGAACTCAAATTAGACCTCCCATTTGATCCTGCAATCCCATTATTGGGCATCTACCCAGAAGAAAATAAATCCTTCTATCATAATGTCACTTGCACTAGTTTGTTTATTGCAGCTCAATTTACAATTGCCAAAATGTGGAAACAACCGAAATGCCCACCAATCCAGGGATGGATTAACACTTTGTGGTATATGCGAGCCATGGAATATTATTCAGCCACTAAAAAAGATGGAGACTATAGGGCGGTGTCTGTGGCTCAAAGGAGTAGGGCGCCAGCACCATATAGCAGAGGTGGTGGGTTCGAACCCAGCCCCGACCAAGAACTGCAAATAAATAAATAAATAGAGACTATACATCTTTTGTACTAACCTGGATGGAGGTGAAACCTATTCTTCTTAGTAAAGCTTCATAAGAATGGAGAAACCAGAATCCAATGTACTCAATTCTGATATGAGGACAATTAATGATATAGTACATGGTGGGGGGTGGGGGAAAGGGAGAGCATTAGGAAGGAGGCAGGGGAGTGGGGTGTGACACACCTTTTGGGGGTGGGTCACAATTATAAGAGAGACTTTGCCTAATAAATGCAATTGATGTAAAAAGAAAAAGGACTCTAAAAAGTTGAGGTAAAAAGGCAAATTTGTTAAGGATGTTGGCACCCGAGGAACAACATTGCAGTGCATGTCCTAATTTATTTTTTTTTCTTTAGGTATATAAGATTAAATGTTAGATAAGCCAAAAGCTCAGAAATACCCAGGACTATGGAAAAAATTAATCATATCATGCTCTCAATGTCCAAAGGACCATAAAAGCGAAAGGTTAGCAAGACAAAATAATTTCAGACAATAAACATTCTTCTCCAGGCAAACGCTATGGGGTAGGCACTTCAGTAAAAACAGAGTGAGAACAGACTGACACACTTATATTCACATACTTAAATAGAAGTATCAGTATCCAAGCCAAAAGAATAAAGGGTACAGGAAAGAATCAGTGAACTGAAATAATAATAATAATAGATATGACTCTACCTGAACAATGTGATTGAGACAGAGGACTGAGAAAATTAAACAAAGCTTCTGGGACCTGTGAAAAATATAACAAAAGTATGGTATTATTGTCTTCAGAATTTTGGAATTAAAGTAGAAAAAAGGGGGAGATGAAAAAATATTTGAATAATTGATGTTTGAAAATTTCCTAGAGGTGGAAAACAATACATGGCTTTAATTTCAAGAAACAAATTACAAATAGAGGGTAGCTATAAAGTTCTTGCAATGTACATGAACTTTATGGCCACCCTTTATAATGAAGCCAAGAGAAAGTATGCAAAGATACATGATAGGCAAATATGTAAAATCTATAGAGACAAGGAAGTAAAAAACTTAAAACAGTGGTTACCTATCTAAGAAAAGCCATTAAAATGACAGCAAATTTATCATCAGAAGCTATGCAAGCCAGCATAGGGATGCAACATTTTTCCATGGCTTAAAGGAAAATATTTTCTGTTTTTTTTTTTGTTTTTTTTTTTTTTTAGAGACAGAGTCTCACTTTGTTGCCCTTGGTAGAGTGCCATGGTATCACACAGCTCACAGAAACATCCAACTCTCCTGGGCTTAGGCGATTCTCTTGCCTCAGCCTCCCAAGTAGCTGGGAGTACAGGCACCCGCCACAACACCTGGCTATTTTTTGGTTGCAGTTTATCTGAGGCTGGGTTTGAACCCACCAACCTTGGTATATGGGGGTGGCACCCTACTTACGGAGCCACAGGTGCTGCCCAAAGGAAAGTATTTTCAATGTAGAATCCCATGTTCACACACACACAAATGCTATTCCTGGTTTGGTGAGCATTTAGGCCTTTTCCACATTTTGGCAATTGTAAAATAAGCTGTGATAAACAGTTTAGTGAAAATGTCCTTATGATAAAAGGATTTTTTTTCTTCTGGGATTAACAAACTGATATATTTATACCATAAAATATTATTCAGTCATTAAAAAAGATAGAGCCTTTACATCTTTTGTACTAAACTAGATGAAAGTAGAACACATTATTTGTAGAAAAGCATCACAGGAATGTAGAAGAAAGAATACTAAGTACTAAATTTTGAAATGAGGACAATAGATGACCCAGTACACAGTGCAGAGTGAGGTAAGGAAAGTTCAGGTAGAGGGGAGGAGAGAGGTAGTGAGGGGCCACAGGGTTTGACGCACCTCTTCAGTATGGGACATAATTATAAGAAGGAATTTACCTTACAAATGCAATCAGTATAACTTGGTTCTTTTTACACTCAATGATTCCTCAACAATAATAATAAAAAATACCATTCAGGAAAAAAAGGTAAACAGAAATATACCTAGGTAAAGGAACCTAAGGATTTGTCATTATCAGGCCTACCTTAAAACAATGGGGGAAAGGATATATTCTAAACAGAAAGGAAAAGATAAAAGAAAAAAAAAAACATGAATCATCAGGAAGGCAGAAAGAACAAGATAAGCCAAAATATACATAAACAAAATAGATGATGCTTCTCCTCTTGGGTTTTCTAAATTATATTTGAAAGTGAAAACAAAAAAATATATAGCATTGTGTGAAGTGCTTGTAAATGACTCTAATATAAATATTTAAGAAGGAGGGATAAATAAATTTAAAGAATGGTAGGAGGAGGGGAAAAATGGTTGACTGGAGAAAGATTTAGACAGAAGCTTCTGTCCAGAGGGAAGGATAATGACCAGAAAGTAGCCATTAAAGCTGAAGATCAGGAGCTGAGCTGAGAGAGAAGAGTGATAACTGCACATCACGTATACTGAGGCAAGTTGTGTCTCCAAGGAAGCAAATTTTAAGTACAAAACTCATCTCAAAGAAAAAGAATGTCCATCCCCTCCCCTAAGAGAGCTTTTTTTGCTCACAATGGGATGTCTACAAGTGAGCAGTGAACTGAGGACCTCTTGTCTCGCCTCACATGAGATATTTGCTAGAAGCAGGAACTACTTTTCCAGAGGGATACTGCTGTGAGCCTGGGCATTCTCTTGCCAGGCATGAAAGTTGGACAAACATTTTTCCTGCCATTTTGAACTGACATTCCACCCTTTCTCCCTTGCCTGGAGGTCCAAAAGTCTAAACCCTGCAGAGACCGGAATTTTTGCAGTTTATTGCTAGGACCGGGCATGACAAGGACCATGGTAGTGAAGCTGCACTGTATCACTGAGCCCAGTAGTAGTGCAGTCAGACAAAGAGGGGATGTTGTCAGGCTTGGCTCTGTGAAGGTGCAAATCAGTGGTGGGGGGAAGCTTGTGAGCCATGTGTCTTGCACTGATCAAGACTGCCACTGTGCAACACATGCTACCCAAGGTCACCTACCTGGCAGACATCGCAACTGTAGGAGCCATGGAAGCCATAGGAGAAGTCTTGGAGCCACCCAGACACACCCCTCATGAAGCTTCAATGATAGTAGAGAGATCCAACTGGGGGTTAGTTTTGGAGAGACACCTCCCAACTCTGAGGACTGACAGAGGGTGCTACAACTCTCATAGGGATACTAGAACTGCAGAGGGACTGGGGCAAAGGCATGGTGGCTGAGGGAGAAAAACATTGGCTGACTTGTCATCTTCAGATTTGGACTGAACTCAGGTGGAGCACTCCCCAGTTGCCATTGAGTACCTGAGGCAGACAGGCTTCAGCTCCCCTACCTGCTGGTGGAAGAGGGTTATGGCTGGGCCTAAGAGGCATTGACTTCCCTTTGACTCTGGAAGGCACAAACCCCCGGCACATTTGCTTATTGGAGTGAACTGGGTCACATGCCTGTGGTTTTAACAGTGACTGAGTGTGAAGGAGGTACAAGGTAGGAAAAGAGAACTGGACCCTCTGGTCCAACTCTTCTACTGGAAGTGCCTTTCTGACTCTGACTCTATAGAGCACCAGAGTGAGCCACACTTGAGGTACCAGTAGATCCTTGCTATCTAGTTGTTGGAGATCTTTTGAAATCTCCCATTTGAGAGTTGGTGCTGACTGGAACAATTGGTTTGGAACTCTTGACCAGGGCCAATCACACAAGGACCCTCCAAGGTGGAACACAGGTTGTGGTGTAGTGGGAAGGTTTGCCTTTACTCTTCAAGTTATTGCTGGTGGGGGGAGGGGTATCTTAGTTTCTTGTATTTCTCCACAGCTGAGACTTCAACCCAGAGGCACTGATTCATGAGCATTGGACAGAGACCATCTGAATACAACACAGAAGCACCTAGCTCCACCACCCCAAGCAGGTCCCTAGAGTCTCAGGCTGCAGTACTGTACAAATCCTTTGGAAAGTTTTTTTTTTATTTGTTTGTTTGTATATTAAATGATAACTGTGTACATTAATGCAATCATGGGGTACAGTGTGGTGCTTTCATATACAATTTGAAATACTTTCATCAAACTGGTTAGCTTAGCCCTCATGTCATTTTCTTATTTATAGTGTTAAGATGTTTATGTTCTACTTTTTGAAAGATTCCCCTGTACCCTTGTAAGATAAACCATAGAGGTCATCCCTCAAATTACCCTCTCTCCATCTCTCGATCTCCCACCTCTCCCCCTCCCCTCTCCCCATATTCTTATATGAAATTAGTTTCATAATAGGGCTGTGTACATTGGATAATTTTGCTTCCATTCTTAAGATACTTTGCTAAGAAGAACATTTTCCAGTTACTTCTATGTAAACATGAAGGAGGTCAAGTCTCTATATTTCTTTATGGCTGCTAAGTATTCCATGGTGTACATATACCACAGTTTATTGATCTATTCATGGGTCGATGGGCACCAAGGCTTCTTCCATGACCTAGCAATTATGAAGTGGGCTGAAATAAACATTCTGATACAAATATTTTTGTTGTAATGTGCTTTTTGGTCTTCTGGATATATACCTAATGAAGGAATTGCAGGATCAAATGGCAGGTCTATTTTTAGTTCTCTAAGTGTTCTCCAGACGTCTTTCCAAAAGAAACGTATTAGTTTGCATTCACAGCAGCAGTGTAGAAGTGTTCCCTTTTCTCCACATCTACGCCAACATCTCTGGTTTGGGGATTTTGTGATATGGGCTAATCTTACTGGAGTTAGGTGATAACTCAAAGTAGTTTTGATTTGGATTTCTCTAATGATTAAGGATGGTGAGCATTTTTTCATGTATCTGTAGGCCATGCAACAATCTTTAGAGAAATTTCTCTTCAAGTTCCTTGCCCACCCTAGACGAGATCACTTGCTTTTTTCTTGTTAATACGTTTGAGTTTTCTATGGATTCTGGTTATTAAACCTTTATCAGATACACAACCTGAAAATATCTTGTCCCATTCTGAGGGCTGTCTACTAGCTTTACTTACTGTGTTCTTGTCTGTGCAGAAGATCTTTAGTTTGATCAGGTCTCAATAGTGTATTTTTGATGTTGCTTCAATTGCCCAGGGAGTCCTCCTCATAAAATATTTGCCCAGCCCCATTTCTTCAAGTGTTTTACCTACATTTTTTCTAGTATTTTTATGGTTTCATGTCTTAAGTTTAAATCTTTAATCCAGTGAGAATCTATCTTAGTGAATGGTGAAAGGTGTGGGTCCAGATTCGGTCTTCTACAGGTTGCCAACCAGTTTTCCCAGCACCATTTGTTAAAAAAGGAATATTTCCCCCACTGAATGTTTTTAATTGGCTTGTCAAAGATCAGGTACTGCTAGGTAGCTGGATTCATCTCTTGGCTCTTTATTCTGTTCCATATATCTACCTCTCTATTTTTGTGCCAATACCATGCTGTTTTAATCTCTATCAATTTATAGTATAATCTGAGGTCTGGTAGCATGATTCCTCCTGCTTTGTTTTTATTCCTGAGTAATATCTTGGCTATTTGAGATTTTTTTCTGATTCCATATAAAATGAAGTATTATTTTTTAAAGTACTTTAAAATATGACAATGGAGCTTTAATGGGGATTGCATTAAAATTATATATTGCTTTGGGTAATATGGATAACAATGTTGTTTCCTCCCAGCATGAGCATGGTGTATTGTTCCAATTGTTAAAATTTTCAGCTATTTCTTTTCTTAGAGTTTCATACTTCTCTTTATAGAGATTTTTCACATCCTTTGTGAGGTAAACTCCCAAATATTTCATCTTCTTTAGCACTACTGTGAACAGAATAGAGTCCTTGACTGTTTTTTCAGATTGGCTGCTGTTGGTATATATAAAGGCTACAGATTTATGAGTGTTGATTTTGTAACCCGAGACACTACTGTATTCCTTCATCACTTCTAAGAGTTTCATAGTCGAATCCCTGGTGTTTTTCAGATATACAATCATATCATCTGCGAAAAGTGAAATTTTAATCTCTTTTGACCCTACATGGATGCCCTTATTCACCTTTTCTTCCCTAATTGCGATGGTGAAAACTTCCATTACAATGTTAAAGAGCAATGGAGACAACGGGCAACCTTGCCTCGTTCCTGATCTGAGTGAAAATGATTTTAACTCATCTCATTAAGTTGTTAACTTCATCTCCTTTTGTTCTCTTGAGGAAAGCTTGCAATGCTATAAATTTCCCACTTAGGACTGCCTTTGCAGTATCCCAGAGGTTCTGATAACTCATGTCTTCGTTACTGTTTTGTTTTAAAAATTTGGTAACTTTTTTCTTGATCTTGTCTCTGACCCATTTATCATTCAACCTAAACTTATTAACTTCCATGTTTTTGTATGAGACTGAAGATTCCTGTTGTTACTGAGTTCAAATTTTATGTTGGTCTGAGAAATTGCATGGGATAATTTCTATTCTTTTAAATTTATATAGGTTAGATTTATGACCTAATGTGATCAATTTTGGAGTATGTTCCATGGACTGATTAGAGAAATGTGTATTCAGTTTTGTTAGTATGAAATGTTCTGTAGATGTCTGTTAGGTCCAAAAGCTGAATAATTAAATTTAAATCTAAAATTTCCTTGCTAAGCTTCTTATTGGAGGATCTGTCCAACACTGCCAAAGCAGTGTTAAAATCTCCGACTATGATGTTATGCCTCCGACAAGGCATAACAACATAACAGTTGCTTATGCCTGTTATAGTATCTCTTATAAATTGAGGTGCATTCTGGTTGGGTGCATAGATTTTGATAATTGAGATCTCATCACATTGAGTATTAACCTTAACAAATATAAAATGGCCATCCTTATCCTTGCTTACTTTTGTTGGTTTAAACCCTAATGTATCTGCAAGTAAAATTGCAACACCTTCTTTTTTGTGCTTTCCATTTGACTGGAATATAGATGACCATCCCTTCATCCTGTATCTATATTTATCTTTTGAAGTAAGATGTGATTCTTGAATACAACAGCTATCTGGTCTGTGTTGCTGTATCCAATCAGCCAATCTGTGCCTGTTTAGAGGGCAATTTAATCCATTCACATTGATTAAAATTATTGATAAGCCTGGTGAAAATTGGGCATCGAATTGCTTGAAAGTCTAGTAGACATTTTTTTATCCTTTTGCCACTGTGGAAATTGAAATTTTATCAAAAGTTTCAGAGTGAGTTTACTTTTGTGGTGGAGTATTGTACTGGTCATTATGGAGAGTAGATTTGAGAATTTCCTGCAGAGCTGGTTTAGTTATTGCAAATTTCTTCAACATGTGAATGTCGTTAAACTACTTAATTTCTCGATCATAGATGAATCTCAATTTAGCTGGATATAGGATCCTTGGCTGAAAGTTACTTTGTTTTAGGAGATTAAAAGTTAATGACCATCCTCTTCTAGCCTGAAAGTTTTCAGCAGAAGGATCTGCAGAGATCTTGCCCTTATAGGTTATGGTTTTCTTGCATCTAACTGCTTTCTGAATTTTCTCTTCCATATTACATTTAGTGAAGTTAATTATGATGTGCCTATGGGATGTCTTCTTTGGGTTGAGTCTTGCTGGGGTCTGAATCTATCTGCTATCTTAATTTCAGAATCTCTTGGCATATCTGGAAAGTTCCCTTTCATAATTCCTTGAAGAAGAGCCTCTGTGTTTTGTGAAGTAACTTCATCGCATTCAGGGATTCCTATAAGGTGAATATTATTTTTCTTCAAATTTTCCCAGAGCTCTCTGAGTGAAAGATTCATTTTTGCTTTCCAATTCTTTTCATCTTTTAGCTCTTGGTCTCATCCAAAAACTTAGTCTTCAATGTCAGAGATACTATCTTCTGCCTGTTCCACTCTGTTACCAAGGGATTCTACTGTATTTTTCAAATCTTGAGGGCTACAAACTCTTGCCTCAACATTTCAAAATCTTTGGTAATTTTATCTTTGAAATCATTGAATTCTTGAGACATCTTTTGAATACATTCTTGAGACATCTTGAATAATTTCTTGAAATTCTAACTCCATCCTTTCTTCCATTGCATTAATCTTATTTGGTATCCAAATTCTGAACTCGATTTCTGACATCTCAGCTATCTGTTTATCAGTGGGATCTTCAGATGCATCTACCACATCCTTCCTTGGGGGTGTTGATCTAATCTGGTTATGTTTTTCCACTGATTCTGCCCCATACCAAATTTACACTGTTTGGCTAGTTGAGCACGTAAGAAGAAGTTGGGTTGGAGGCTCTGGAAGTAGTGATTTACTAGCCCTTTGGGGCAAGGGCTGGGACTGGTGTCTGTACCTTTTCCCTTAGAGGTTTGCCAAAAATGTGTATAGTGCTACAGTCTGAGAGACTGATGACCTGCTTGATATGGTGGGGCTAAGTGTCTCTATCTTGTTTTTGGCTGGTCTCTCTTATACCTTAGAAAAATCAATGATTCTGAGTTAAAGTCTCAGCCAAGGAGAAATCTCAGTGATTAAGTCGCCCTGCCCCCTGCAGGCAATGGTTGGAAAAGGTAAATCACACCTTCCCACAGCCACACACCCAGGGTACCACTTTGGATAGTTCTCGGGTGATTGACCCTGTTCAAGAGATTTAAATCAAGTGCCCCAATGGTCTCAAGTGGGGGAGTTCAAAAGGTGTCTGGCAACTAAACAGCAGGGGTCTTCTGGCAGCTCAGGTATGACTTGCTCTGGTGCTCTGTGAGGTCAGAAGGACCTACCCAGCAAATAAATTAGTCTGGGAAGTTTTATGCCTCCTTCTTCACCTTTACCTTTGTTACACCCAATCACTGGAGACCCTGCAGGGCTGTGACCCATTTACCCAATAAGTGAGTGTGGCAGGGCTTTGTGTCTGCCAGAGTCATAGTAAAGTCAATGCCACCTCCACTCAGTTACTACTCTTTTTCACCAGTCAGTAAAAGGAACTGAAGCCTGTCTGTCTCAGGCACTCAATGACAGCTGGAGAATGTTGCACCTAAAGTCAGTCTAGGCCTGGGAAAATCCAGACAGCACCTGAGATTCTCCCTTAACCACCAGTTAATTTGCCCAGTTCAGGAGATCCAAACCTATTGACCCGATCAGTACCCACTCTCTAGCTGGAAAGCTCACAAAGTCTCCAGCAACTAGATAATAGGAGTCTACTGGTAGCTCAAGTGTGGCTCACTCTGTTACTCTGAGGAGTCAGAAAGGCACATTCAGTAGAAAATTTTGAGCGAGGAGGCTAATGTGTCTTTCCCCACCTTGATCACCCTTCACCAGCAGACCCTGGTAACCCCAGTCCCTGGTAACCCCACTACTAGTCTCTGTTAACCCAGATTCTGTGGCCCAGTCCTGTCCAATAAGCGAGGGGGCTTTCTGCCTGCGAGAGTCCAAGTAAAGTCACTGCCTCCTCCACTTGGTGAGCACTCTTTGTCGCCAGCCAGCAGAGGGAGCTGAAGCCTGTCTACCTCAGGCACTCAATGGCAGCTGGAGAATATTCCACTTGGGCCCAATCTGAACCTGGAATTTGTTTTCTTGAAGTCATGGCTTGCCTCTGTGGGGAAGACATGTGTTTATCTATCTCTTCTTTCAGTTTGGCTCTCCTCTTTCTGCTTCATTGGATTCTTTCTGGCAGTTATGTCTCTCCCTCAACTAGAGTTTATGTTGAAAACTAGCTATAGTCAGACCTCATCCCCTGTTCCTACATATTCTTATTGAATGTGAAAATTGGAATTAGGGAAAATAGCCAACCCGAGGATTTAGCAAAGTACAAAACACATTGAAACCAAATGAACAAATAAACAGACAAAAATGTTACCAGACACACAAGCACACAAATGCCCAGACAATCAGAAACAAGTAAATAGATAAAAACAAAATAAAACAAAACAAACAAACAAACATAGAAACAATAACTGCCAAAAATGGTAATCATAAAATGATAAAAAAAAAAGAAAAGGAAAAAAACAACAAAAAAAACCCTATTAGTCTGATGTAAGCACTCTCAGCAACCATAAGAAGGGAAGGAGAGGAAAAGAGAAGGAAAAAGGAAGAATAATATTAATAAAAAAATAAAAAAATAAACAATAAAAAGCCTTAACAGTAACGCATACAAAAAAAAAAGATAAAGAAAAAAGAAAAAAAAAGGAGAGGCAACACCAAGAAAAATATTATTCTTATGTATATATACAAACATATCACAATACATATGAGGTATTGATCAACTTTAGTGGGAATGTGTTTATGTTTCAATATACTTTCTAGACAGCAGGTGGCTCTGTGAGTGATTCCCAGGCAAAACAAAACAAAACAAAACAAAACAAAACAAAACAAAACAAACAAAAAACAACAACAACAACAAAGGAATCTTTCCTGGAGGGTTGCATATTCTCCCTACCACAGTTTCTGTAAAATGTGGGGTGTCCTGATCCCACTTCAGATGCAGGACGTCTGACTACAGGTGAAATTCAGCTCTCCACGCTCCTGGAAGAGGTGCTATGGAGATGCCATTTTTGAAGATTCACAATATGTCTGGTTCCCGTCTGCTGCCCAGCCTTGGCTTTCCTTTTTCAGGCGGCATTCCTATCTGTCCTCCAAACTCTGCACAGGAGTCCATGCTTCACCCATTTTTCCACTCAACTCCTAGTTTCCCCTCAACCTGGGAATTGTTATCTTCCATGGGGAAATGGCTGGTTGCTGCTTCTGCCAGTCACTTTAGCACCATGGCACAGAGTTTTCAGTCTGTTTCTGTGAGGGAAGAGCTGGTTATCTCTGATTCCTGTGGATTCAGTGCTGCACACAAAAGACTTATCAGAGTCTGTAGGAAAGGGGTTGATTGCCCCTATTGCTTGCCCCTTCAGTGCAGCACCACAAAAACTTCTAAAATCACAAAATGAATCCGTTTCCTAAGCGGAATCCTTTCCCCTCAAATTTCTGTCCAGCTACCTAGACCCCTGACTCTCCAAACAGGGTCCAAATGGCTCCCCTTTCTAGGTGCCAAATTCTGCTTGGTAGTCCATGCCTCACCACACTCTCTGCAAAACACCCAAACTCCCCATGAATTAGGTATAGAAGTCCATGGGGGAGATGTTGGTTTCTGCTGTCTCAGGTTGCTGTCCACTGGCCGCCAACCACAGCTGTTGGCGCTTCAGTTGTGGTGTCAAGTTTTTTTCTGGCAGATACCACATTTCTGGGTTACACTTCCATTCCAGCAATTCACCTCTTTGCTGCACACTCTGTGCTGCCTGTCTCTGCTAACACTCCACACAGGGAAAGATCCAACCCCCCCACTCTCACCTGAAACCACAAGTAGAATTGACCCAGAGATGCATCCCCCTGCTATCTTGCTCCACCTCTCAATCCTTTGGAAAGTTGTAGAAGTAAAGCTATGGTAACAAGTCCCTGCTTTTTGGCAAAGGCAGGTTAATCACAACTCCAGGAGCCCCCAGTCCAATTTCACATAACTGCTCATCTACCCAAATGATAAAAAATAACCATGGGGCAGAAGCAGTGGAAAAACTCTGACATCATGAATAATCAGACTAGATCGCTCCCCCAAGAAATGACAAAGAGGACACACCAGAAGATCTCATTCATCCAGAAGATGCTAATCATAAACAAATGGCTGAGATGTAAGAAATTGAGCTTAGAATTTGGCTGGCAAATAAGATTAAGAGAATGGAAGTAAGGTGGAATTAGGAATTCTAGGTATAATTCAAAAGTTGTCTCAAGAATTCAATGAATTCAAAGAAAAAAGTCACCAAAGATTTTGACACATTGAGAAAAGAATTTGAAGCCCTCCACATATGAGAAATACAGTAGATTCCCTAAGTAACAGAATGGAGCAGAAAAAATAAAGGATCTCTTACATTGAAGACAAAGTTTTTGAATGCTCCCAAATGCTCAAAGAGGAAGAGGAGAGCAAAAACAGATCATTCTCTCAGAGAGCTCTCGGATAATTCAAAGAGATCTAATATTTACCTTATTGGAATTCCTGAAGGCAATGAGGTTGCTATGAAGGATACAGATGCTTTGCTCTGCTTCACGAAATAATGAAGCAGAACTTCCCAGACATGCCATGAGATTCTGAAATTCAGATAGCAAACAGTTTCAGAACCTCAGAATGACTTATCCCAAATAAAACATCTCCTAGACACATTATAATTAGCTTTGCCAAGGTTAAAATGAAGGATAAAATCGTGCAAGCAGCCAGATGTAATAAAAAAATAACCTACAAGGGGAAAAATGTTATAAGGACTGGACATATCTCTGCTGAAATCTTTCATACCAGAAGGTGATGGTAATCTATCTTCACCCTCCTAAAATGAAACAACTTTCACCCCAGGATCCTGTATCTAGCTAAACTAGGTTTCATTTATGATAGAGAAATTAAATACTTTGATGAAATCCACATGTTGACGAAATTTGCCATAACTAAACCAGCTCTACAGAATATTTTCAGACCCATCTTCCACAATGACCAGCACAATGCTCTACCACCAAAGTAAACTCACTCAGAAATTTTGATCAATCTCAACTTCTACAGTGGGGTGGTGCCTGTGGCTCAAGGAGTAGGATGCTGGCCCAATATAGCAGAGGTGGTGGGTTCAAACCTGGCCCTGGCCAAAAACTGCAAAAAAAAAAAAAAAATTCTACAGTGATGAAAGAATTAAAAATGTCCACTGGATATTCAAAAAGCTTCACACCCAAAATACTCTCAGGCTTATCAATACTTAGAATTAATGCAAATGGCTTAAATTGTCATCTAAAGAGCCACAGGTTGGCTGAGTGGATACAAAAACTCAGGCTAAATATATGCTGCACACAAGAATCTCATGTTAGCTTGAAAGATAAGTATAGACTTATTGTGAAGGGATCATCATCTGTAATTCAAGCAAATGGAAATCAGAAAAAAGCTGGTGTTGTAAATTTATTTGCACTTACAATAGGGTTTAAACCCAGAAAAGTCAGGGGAGAGAATGGTCACTGCATATTTGTTAAGGGAAACATTTAACATGATGAGATTTTAATACGAACATTTATGGGCCCAAACATAATGCTTCCCAATTCATAAGAGAGACACTAACAGACATGAGCAAATTGATATCCTCCACCACCATAATAGTAAGAGATTTTTAACACCCTTTTTGCAGTGTTAGATAGATCCTCCAATATGATGCTGCGCAAAGACATTTGTACTTAAACTTAACCATTCAACAATTGGACTGAAGAGACATTTATAGAACATTTTGTCCTAACAAAACTGAATATACATTCTTCACATCAGCACATGAAATATCCTCCAAAATTGAACACATCTAACCTCAGCAAATTTAAAATAATAGAAATTATTCCTTGAATCTTCTCAGTCTATCATGTAATAAAAGTTGAAGTCAGTAACAACAGAAATCTGCAAATCCATACAAAAACATGGAAACTAAATAACCTTATGTTGAATGACAGCTGGGTCATAGATGAGATTGAGAAGGTAATTACCAATAGCCAGGCGGTCACTGTCGTGGGTGCCTGTAGTCCCAGCTACTCAGGAGGGTGAGGCACGAGAATCACCTAAGCCCAAGAGGTGGAAGTTGCTGTGAGTTGTGATGCTACGGCACTCTACCGAGAGTGACAAAGTGAGACTCAGTCTCTAAAAAAAAAAAAAAAAAAAAAAAGGACATTACCAAATTGTTGGAACAAAACAATAATGAAGACATGAATTACCAGCACCTCTGGGATACTGCAAGGGCAGTTCTAGGAGGGAAATTAATAGCATTGCAATCATTCCTCAGGAGAATGGAAAGAGAGGAAGTCAGCAACTTAATAGGACATATGAAGCAACTGGAAAAGGAAGAACATTCCAACCTCAAACCCATCACAAGAAAACAAATAACCAAAATTAGAACATAATTAAATGAAATTCAAAATAAAAGAATTATACAGTAGTTCAAAGAATCAAAAAGTTTTTTTTTGAAAAGTTCAAAGATATAGACAAAACTTTGTCTAACCTAACCAGAAAATAAGAGTAAAATCTCTAATCTCATCAATCAGAATTGACAGAGGGGAAATAATAACAGACTCCTCAGAAATTAAAAAAAATCCTTAATGGATATTATAAAAAACTCTATTTTTTTTTCTGAAGGAAATAAACCAATACTTGGAAGCACACCACCTTCCTAGACTTAGCCATAACAAAGTGGAAATGTTGAATAGGCCTATAATAAGTTCTGAAATAGCATAAACTATATGTTATCTCCCCAAAAAGAAAAGTCTGGAACCAGATGGCTTCACACGAGAATTCTACAAAACCTTTAAAGAGAAACTAGTACCTATATCACTTAACCTTTTCCAAAACAGAAAACGAAGAAATACTTCCCAGTACATTCTATGAAGCAAATATCACCCTGATCCCCAAACCAGGAAAAGACCCAACAAGGAAAAAAAATTATAAACCAATATCTCTAATGAATATTGATGCAAAAATAGTAAGATCCTAACAAACAGAATCCAACTACACACCAAAAAAATTATACACCACAAGCAAGTGGGTTTTACCCCAGGGTCTCAAGGCTTGTTCAGGATATGTAAATGTAGAAATATAGTACATCACATAAATAAAATAAATAACAAATAATATATGGTTCTCTCAAGTGGTGCAGAGAAATCTTTTGATACTATTTAGCATGCTTTCTTTCGTGATCAGAACACTTTAAAAAATGGATAAGAAGGGACATTTCTTAAACTGATAGAGGCCATCTACAACAAACCCACAGTCAATATTATATAGAATGAGCAAAATTGGAAACTTTTCCACGCAGATCAGGATCCAGGCAAGGTTGCCCATTGTCTCCACTGCTTTTGAATGTTATAATGGAAGTCTTAGCCATTGCAAGCACACTATAATAAAACTGTCAAAAAAATACAGATAAAATAATAATCTTGAAAGAACAAAGAAATAAAATCAATTTATCATGTTGAGGGAAGATCTATTATATTAGCAGCTTTTATGAAGCAAGAGTTAATATTTTTGCCAGTGCTGAAAAGTGAGGGTTAAGTTTCAGTGTTCTACGTGTCACTAACCAGTTATACCATCACCATTTATTAAATAATAATTATTTTCCCCAATGTATGCTTTTGTTTGATTTATCAAAGATCACATGGTGCTCAGAGAATTGTGGGAAGATAGCAAACTAGAAGCAGGTTTCGTCAGAGGTTCATGCCCAAAGGGAGAAATATTCGACTGAAGCCAAGTGAGAGGAGCTCCACACTGAGAGAACTGCATGAAGTACACATCACCCAGGCTGAATCAAGTAGCATAAACAAGAAAATAAAAGAAAAACAACAGGTATGAGCCCAGCTCCCAGAGGAAGGGAGACTCCTTCCCCCAAATGGGAGCTCCACAGTGGGTGACTAGTCAGCCAGTGAATTGGGTTCAAAAGTCTCCTGACTTTATCCCATGGGAGAGCAGTTGCTAAGTCCCAGTCCTCCTTCATTATTGAGGTCCCACCACTCAGACAAGGCCCCATTTTGTCTAGAACAAAAGATCACATATTCTTCCTGCAATCCTGAGCACTCAAATCTCCTCTCCCCACCCTAGTTCCTGGAAGGATACTCCCTGTAGAGTCCAGAGTGCTGACAAGATCACTGGGAAGCTTGGGAAGTCTGCTGGCCACTGAGCTGCAGCATGAGAACAGTAGCACAGCATTCCAAGCTTTTGTGGGGAGTGGGTGAACTACTCATCTCCAGCTCCTCAGGAATTCTTAGGGAGCTCTTGTTTTCTGTCCTTTAGACAACTTTTGAGATCCATTGGGTGGACAGTACCAGTGCTTAAATGACTTTGACATTTGACTGAACTTTGGACCACAAGGCACGGCTTTCTGACTTTGATCAGATAGGCAGGCAAGTGTCTAAGTGACTTTAAAATAAACTTTGGACTTCTGGCCTCCAGAAGGCAGTCAAGACTCTCTAAGCTCGACTAGGGGATCAGGGCCAAGGTTCAATTGACTTTGGACTAAAATTTGAACCTCTATTTTCCACCAGGCAGGGCTCTCTGATCTCAATTTGGGGGGGGGGGTTAAGTGACATTAGACTGAAGTTTTGGCTTTGGTTCTCCACCAGGCAAGGCTCTCTGAGCTCAATTAGCAGGGAAGGGCTGGGTTTAAGTGACTTTGAACTGAACTCTGGACCTTTGGACTCCATCAGATGGGGTTCCCTGAGCCCAACTGCGTGGGTGGGGTTGAAGTTTAAGCAACTTTGGATTGAACTTTGGATTGACATTCTCCACTGGGTTGAGGCTATCTGAGCTCAACTGGGAAGGTGGGCTGAGGTTTAAGTGACTTTGGATTGAATTTTGGGTTAAAATTTTCCACTGAGTGGAGGCTCTCTGAGCTCAATTAGGGGGTTGGGCCGGGTGCCTGAGTGATTCCTATCTGATCTTTATACCTGCATGGCATGCTAGGAAGCAGTCCACTGAGCTTGACAGGGAAAACGGTGCCCACTGCTTGAGTGACTTTGTCTGAGTTGTGGGCCTACACTGTCCAAAGAGATGCAACCCTCAGTGCTTGATTGCCTGGATGGTGCCCAGTGCATAAACATTTCTCCTGAACTCTGGGCCAGTGCTGTAAGCTGGACAGCCTCCTGAGATTCATTTTCTGGGAAGAACCAGCACTAGCAGAGTGACTTTGATCAGAACTTTAGGCCAGTACTGCCTGCTGATTCTTAACCCACTTGAGACACTGTCAAGGGCTGTGGATTCACCACTTCTCTGCCTATGTTAGTGCAGCAGTGCCACTGCAATGGTGAGGAGGGGGCTCATCAGGAACAACCTATCAATTCAACTAAAAAAGTATAATTATATTAAAAAGAGAAAAAGAAGAAGCTAAAGCTACTCATGAGGAGGAATAAGCTGAAGTATTCTGGCAACATGAAAAATCAGAGCAGATCAATGCCTCCTGGGGATGTCAAAGAAAACAAAACAGAGAATTCCATCCACAGAGAAACCACTGAAATGTCAGAAATAGAATTTAGAAGATGGATGGAAAACAAAATATTTGGAATGGAAAAAAAATAAGGAAACAGAGAACTAAAACATAGTTCAGAAGTTGTCTCAAAAAATTACTTAATTCAAAGACAAAGTCACCAAGGATATGGGCATAATGAGGAAAGATATAACAGAGTGTAAGGAATTAAAAAGGGAATTTGAGTAGCTTCAAAATACAGTACAGTCTCTCATAAAGAGAGTTGAGCAGTACTAAGAAAGAATCTCTGATAAAGAAGACAAGACTTTTGAACTATCCCAAGCATTCAAAGATGAAGAAAAATGGAGAAATAGAACAGAATATGCCCTGAGAGAGTTATTGGGCCACTCCTGGAATCTAAACATCCAAATCACAGACATTCCTGAAGAAGAA
>CAUYQV010003639.1:0-63910 GCA_963574575.1 Galagoides demidoff
GAATTGGAGGTTGCTGTGAGCTGTGATGCCACAGCACTCTACCCAGGGGGACAGCTTGAGGCTCTGTCTCAAAAAAAAATAACGGGTACATGACGACATATAACAATACAGGTGTTTCTAGGTCCGAAAGTTCACAGGCAGAAATACACCTTCAAAGGCCAGGAGACTCTCTACCTTTCTTCTCAGCCATGTGCAGTATGTCAGAGACGGCTCCCTCGTGGTTGCAAGATAGGTGGCAGCTCTGGGAGCCACACACAGATGCAACAGCACTGAGCCAAGATGAGGGAGACTTTTCTTTTATAAAGTCTCTTTCTATCAGGGAAAACTATTCTCCCAGTAACTCTCTGATGGCAGTCTTCTCTTTATGCCTCATTAGCCAGAAGTAGGTCACATGAACATGTACAAAGCAATCACTGGGAAGATAAATAGGACTGAAGTTATTTGCTAGAGTAATTATGACTTAAGCCACAGAGCTAAAGGGCACAGCTCTATTGGGGCAGGGTGGGGGTGGTAAGAGAGACGTGAACACTGGAAAGAAGCTGGAGATGTCCTGGAAAGGAAGGAGGAGGGGAGCCAAACAAGTGCAGGAAAGGGAAGGGGGAGAAGAAGTCTAAACCTGGAAGGCCTGTTTGAAGAGAAATAAGCATTCCCAGGGCAGCACCCTCTGTTATCCCTAAGCCTGAAAGGGCAAAGAGCTAGAGTAGTTACCAAACACGAAAGGAAGAGGTTGTGTTGGGTGGGCCTTCCCCCGAAGCCTCAATAATGCTAACCTGAGGCAATCCCACAAGATGCCAGGGAAATGAACAAGTTGACTTCACCGATTTCCCAGCAGCGGTTCTCAACCGGTGGGTCACAACCCACAGGAACTGTATTAAAGCACCGCAGCAATTAGGAAGGATGGGAACCACTGCACAGAGGCTCTCCCTCGGCCAATCCCACCTAAAAGCTGGGAGTCTGCCCAGAACAGTCTCCCGTGGCAGGTGACAGTTGATTTCCAAGTGCAAATGGAAGATATCCAGCACAATCAGCGTAACCATTGATTAATACCATTCTCACTGTCATTGCAAACCGAAAACATGATGCAGGTGCAATTTTCAAGCAAAAAAAAATTAACTTCAAGTAAGCAACATAAAGAGTTGTTCTCTTTCCGTTCCTCTTCCTCTTAAAATGTATCTACAACAACATTTTCCTTTTAATATAGTAAAAATAACAAAACAAAAAAAAACCCTGAGCATTTAGCAACACGTTAGTAACTACAGAAAATGGCTATATTCACAGAGCTATGAAAAAAGGAGCCCAGCACATCTATTGTATAGGTAGGAGAGAAAAGGAAACAGTTTGAGGGGTGATTTTTTTTTCAGTGGCTTTAAATTCTAAAATAGTTTTCGACATTTTTTTTAATGCCGAATTCCAGCTACACAGAACAGTGTTCCCTTGCACTGCCTGCCTGGACTTCTCCTCAAACTTTTTTTTTTTTTGCAGTTTTTGGCAGGGGTCAGGTTTGAACCTGCCAACCCCGGTATATGGGGCTGGCACCCTACTCCTTGAGCCACAGGCGCCACCCCAAAATTTTTTATAGGATCCTACAGTATTCTTTAGGCTGGTTCGGATTTTTCCACCCTCCAATTCCTGCAGCATCAGGAGAAAGGAAACAGAAATGTACATGGAAACTAAAGGAATAAAAGAAAAACATGGAGGTGTTAATCCTCCGATTTTCAGTCTCTTACTTGACTCTATATCCCCCTGATTTTCTTCTGCCTTCTGCTGCTCTGATAATGGGAAAACAGGCAGAGCAGTGGCATCCCACCTCCTCACAAGGTCTATCAGCGGCTGCAGTTGGCTTTCAAGCACCTTCATTTTGTATTGCTCCTGGCTGAACTCCTAGGGTGCATTTCAATGGGCTGTTAATACGAAGGTGCATGTACCATGCTTAATCAATTGACTCCCTATTTTAAAACATGATGGTTTCAGGTGAAAGATACAGAGAACGAATAAAATAGTCATGCAGGCTCTGTTATATGGTACTAATTGATTTTTAGTACCACTTCTAAGCCAAAGAAATTTAAATGAGTTAATTTGGGATAGCTGTTAGCAACACTTAATCATTTCATGCCTGAGACTTATACTTTTTATGGCTAAAATTAAGAAATCTCTTTGAAATACTTGAATCAAATAGAATGGAAAAGACGAGTTGGACTTTGTTTTAAATAGCTAACTCCCTAATAGTGGTTTGAATCTTTTTGCTAATAGAAATATAAGATAATTATTCTGCAAATGTAAGATCCCTGAGAGTAGATATTTTTATCTATTGTGTTCACTATTATATTCTTGGTGCTAAACACAGTGCCTGGACCGTCATAGGTGCTCAATTGACACATGTTCCATAATGAATACTTAAAACCCCAAAGCAAGACTATCAAACTATTTACATGTCAAAAATATAGTTAGCTTAGACTAGCTGCTAAATAAGATCAAAAATATATTACCATTTTTAACAAACCCTTTCCCAGCCCAAGTTTAGTGTTTTATTCAAAATACCTCATTGAATTCTTACAATGAAATTAATTCTACCATAAAATAGGTATTGATAGTAAGAATCCCATTCCCTAGGTGGAAAAGCTGAGGTTTAGGCAATATTATTTGGTAAATCCAGGATTCATACCCTCATTGACCTAGCTCCAAAGTTCAACTTCCTCGGCACAAAGCTACACCTGTAGCTTATGTCACCAAAGTGGAACATCTTAAACCAAGAATTCAAGATTTATTTTTTCAATCAGACAAGCTTTCAAGACCCCTAAGTTGGGCTTAGGCAACTCTATATTTGAATGTCTATTCAACTACTTTCCTGAGTGACAGTGCATGGATTATTTAATATCACTTAGCCTCAGTTTATTTCTCGGCAAATCTGTTTAATTATCTTACCTCATGAGGATGCTATTAAAATTAGATGGGACATTCTTGTGAAGCTTGCCCAGTTTATAACTGATGCTTATTTGGGGGATTCACTGGCTCCACTCATGAAAGCCCAAAGATGTAGGGAGTTAAATTATTATGCTATGAAAGAAAAATGTGTAGAAATGTCATCTAAATAATTCTAACACTGAAGACATTTATTGCAACCCTATTTTTTTTTATTTTGTTGAGTGGGGATGGAAAAGACATTCACTTTTAGAATCCATGTCACTTTAGAAATCCAGAGAGCAATATTTATTAAATCTTCAGGGTCTATTCTCAGGGAATACCAACCACTGTTGATGATTGATCAAACATGAGAGGTTGGACTGAAATTAAATTAAAATCATTCTAGTTTTATTTATTTATAGCTCTATTTTCAGGGTCCAAGGACAGTACAAAAAAGTAAAGAATGGAACATTGCTCACTAATTACTTTTTACTAACTCCTAATTACTAGTTGTATTTATTAAAATTTTGTTTTCTTCATAAGATCTCAATGATTTTGTTTTCCTTCATTGCTTAATTTTTCCAAAGTACAGGTGAGTTTAAGGCATCCTCTGGGATCATCATCCCTACTCTACTTATACTGAAGGACATTTTTAATTACTTACATCTTTCAGTTTTCACTGAGAATTACTACCTACCAGAGTAGAACATCATCTTAAAATGAATACAGTATTTAAGCCAGGATTTGTTTGACTTCCTCATCATAAACAAAGTCTGTTATTTTGTTGATTTTAAGAATTATTAGCTTCTAATTTCTGGCAGATAGCTGACATAAAAAAATGCTATCCTGATAGGATGGTTAGAAAGTGAAATACTAAATGGGGCAAGGTATAGCGTATAATATCATAGAAGTGCTAGCTGAGAGTTTTAACAGTCCGTGAATGTGAGTCAGACAGGTCCAAAGCCAGAGTCCAAGTGAAACAAAGAAGGATACTCTACATTTGATTGAGAAGATGACAGGGTAGGCATGCAAACAATTTCAGAAAGCAAATTGGACTAATGCAGTGGTTTTTCACTTTGGCTGGCCATGACAGTCACCAGGGACACCCTATTGCATAGGCTATCCTACCCACCAAGGCCACGAGGGCAGAATGTCTGAAGGTGAGATTTGGGCATTCATATTTTTTCATAGTACAAACTTAGGTGGTACATGAGAAATTTTGTTGTCTATATATAGTGCATAGTGATCAAGTCAGGATAGTGAGGGTGCCCATCACCTGAGTACATTTGTGTATGTTTTGATGATTTCAGTGAACAGCCAAGGCTAGAGACCACTGGGGCAAAGAGGTAAATTCAGTACAAAATTCCTGCCTGTTACATTAAATTACACAGGGGCGTTGGTAAGCAAAGGGGGAGTAATAAATCAAATATACTTTCTGTATTAATGTGCTGATTGATTTCTTAACATCACCTGTCCATTGTCACAACAAGTGACAATGCTATGTATAAGAAATGAATTGCAGCACTGATTGAGTTTCTTGAATGGCGGATTTCCAAACAAGGAGCTGGTGTATCTCTGCAGTCCTACACAGCTGTTGAAAATGTAGAGGACTTCTGGAGCAGCTGCAAGTAGAGCCTGTCCTTTTCCAGCAGCTCAAGGAAACACTTGCAACCCCAAGCAGCTGTCCAAAGGCATGAATGAATTAGCCTCTGCCAGGGATCACAAACAGCTGCTGAAGTCAGCTGTTCGGTGCAATGTGAAGGGTAGGGTGGGAGAAACATTTCTACAATATTGTCAGCTCCTTGGAGAACCCCGTGGTCACTCTCAGTGTAAGATGAATATCATGGAACACAAAAGTGTGGAAGCTGGTGAAACAATTGCAAATAAATATCTACAAATAAAATTACTAATTAAGAAGTGCACTTTGACAAGAAGCTATTGACTTCCCATTTAATTGGAAACATTCAACATCTTTAAAAATCATGGCTTGAAATGCCAAAATACAGGGTAACCATAAAGTTCATGTGCACACTATTTAAAATTGCCCACAAACTTTATGGCCATCCTGTGTACTTCAAATTCACAGAACTAAATTAGTCTTTTCTTATCCATTGTTCTCTTTTTTTAATTTAATCTGGATTTTATAATTTTCTTCTTAGTTTTGTCAGGTTTTATAAGCATTAGGTAACAACTTTTTAAAAGCCATTTTAATGAATGAATTCTTCCTTTATTCCCAACAGCAGCAGTTTACATATTTCACGAATATATTTTTAGTGAATTGGAAAGTACATTTAAAGGTGTGAAAATTCTGGAGCTTAAGATATATATTTTGATTTCTCTGGCATCTAGTGAATATCACTACGTGTTAAACTTTAAAATTCAGAAATTATCAAGGCCCGAGTCTATATTAACACCTTTGTACCTATTACCTCCATGGGAATGCTCTTACTCTGCTCCCTGCTGTCTTAGATTTCTACACTTTTAATGTCTTTTGCCTGATTTAGCTTGTTATCTTTTTAGTTCAAGATATGGTAAATTAACCCACTGAGCTATAATTTAAAAAATGTAAACAAATCATAGTTTTGAAGTAATCTCATAATAATTTCATGAAGTTTTATGGTTTAGGGTCTATACATTCAAATTCTTAGATTTAAAATGACACCAATTGAATTTTTCTAATTTAAAGCCTCATATGTATAGCTAAGGTTGCAAATATAGTATTTTTATTTATTTATTTATTTTTATTTTTTAGACAAAGCCTCAAGCTATCCGCCTGGGCAGAGTGCCCTGGCATCACAGCTCATAGTAACCTCCAACTCCTGGGCTCAAGCGAGTCTCCTGCCTCCACTTCCCAAGTAGCTGGGACCACAGGTGCCCACCACAATGCCTGGCTAATATTTGGTTGCAGCCATTATTGTTGTTTGGCGGGCCAGGCTGGATTCGAACCCGCCACCTTAGGTGTATGTGGCTGGCGCCTTAGCCACAGGCGCTGAGCCCAAATATAGTATTTTTAAATCTATCACCAAAGTCTTTTTTAACTCAATTTTCTTCCTCAGGTTAAAACATATTGCTGATACGGTTTTTATAAGATTGCTCAAGAGGGAATATACGCATATACTTTGGAGAATATATACATATACTTTTGGAGTCAAGAAAGGTAAATTTAGCAAGAATCTGGAATATTGGGGAAAGTTCAATGTGCTTTGTGGATAGCTAGAAAGTAGAAAATGGACCACAGATGGAACATGGGAGGAAAAAAGAACATATTAATGAGAATAATTTATGTTAGAAGTCACAGAAAAAATAAATATTAATAGAAGTAGCCACTTTCAGTTGAATCCCTGTTTTTAAAATACATAATTAGGAATTTGTTTTTCTCCATGTTTTATTTCTGTTTTCCTTTGTAGGTCTTCATTTCTAGGCAGGATCTCCTAAGTGATGAGATAGGTCATGGGAAGATGTGTACTTACAGAACAACAGCTTAGCTAGCACAGAGGAAAGAGACTAACTCTTTCAAATATATCTAGTCTAGGGGCTGAATTTCATTAAATCTGATTAGATCAAAAGCTGTGCTCTGAGCTGAACTGTGGTCAGGGACTATAGCATTATATTAGGTCACATGCTCACTTTTGGATCTATAAGACAGTCATTCATTCCTATGGAATCATATGGACTGAAATTGGAGGAACGGTTGTAACTCAAGAGAAAATCTATGAGGTATGAACAGCAACACACACATGCATGTGAACCTTATGTAATTCAGCATGCCAAATGGTTTCTTCAAAATAGGATAATTCAAAGAATGTTTGATAAAAGACTATTTTCCTCATAAAAATATGATTAAAGAATAGAAAAATACAAATAAAACAAAGGAAGACAATAGTTATCAGAATCTGGAAGAAAAGAGTCTTTTAGAAATGGTCACCTTGAGAAGAACAATGGCCTTTTGTCAAGAGACAGAACTAGTCCAACATAGTCTGGCAAAGAGAGAGGGGAAACAAATGATTCATCCTCCTCCATGCTTCTGATTTCTGCCAGGGACCTCCATAAGCCAAACCCAGCAGGAAGCCAGATGACAAGGAGCTCCCAGAATACGATAAAAAAAGGGAGAGTGAATCTACTGGGGCAGACAAAAAATATTCCACATACAATCACTACAAGAAGGTAGTTTATAATAGTCTTCAGTTGAAAATGTGTAACAAAACTAATTCTATTACAATAAATGTCATTGAAATAAAGACATTTGTATAACTTAATGGAATTATATCCTCGACTCCATATACTTCTACTCTCAACATTTATTTATTTTTCTGCTTTTCTTCTTGGTCAAGTTTCTTGAAAGAACAGTCAGCATACCCTTCTTTCTCATAGTCCATTTACTTCAAAATCATAAGTTGGTTTTTATCCTCAATACTCTACAGCAGTAAGTGTAGTCCCCAGACAAACAGCATCAACATAACATAGGAACTTGTCAGAAATACAAATTCAACTGTCCTCATTCAAGACCTAGTGAATAAAAAACTCCATAAAACTAGTAGATAAACAACTATACACACATCCACATGAGAGAAAAACACAATTAAATTCAAGAAGGGAGAGGAGGCATGGCGGAGGGAAGGGGGTAGATGTGCTCTCACCTAAGGGACATAACGTAGGGGTATATGGCACAACTCCTGGGCAAAGGACTTCAACTTGGACTTTACTAATAAATGCAAATAATGTACCAATTATATGTACCCTTATATTAATCTGGGGGAAAAAAACTCCAAGAAGCTGCAGCCTAGCAATTTGTATTTCTGCACGCCCTCCAGGTAACTGTGCAGCACCTTAACATAACGTTGCACTGAAGAAAATGCCATTTCAAAGATTATCAATAAACTCAACCATGCTAGAATAAACACTTCCCTGTCCTCATCTTCCTTCACCTTTGACTTTTTATGTGCTATTTTTCATCTTTTTTGCAGAGGGAATCATCTTCTCTGTTCTCCCACACTCCTCGGTTCATAAAACAAAAATATCCATACTAAATGTAGAATATAAATGTCTTAACACAATAACTAAGAAAAAGACATGAAGGCTATGTTAACCAGTTTGATGAAAGTATTTCAAATTGTATACAGAAACAGTACACTGTACCCCATGATAGTATTGATGTACACTGCTATGATTTAATAAAAAAAATCCATACTCCTAGAAAAAATGGGAGAAAACCCACTGCCCATGTCTCCACTCACATACACCAAACCTCCCTAATACTGGTGAGCATCTTATTGATGAAAAGCAGAGTTAATGAAGTAAAGATCACTGTTCTTGTGTGAACTTCACCTTATTATTTTTTTCATTGCCTGTTTGTAAGCTTTATTGGACGCTCTTCACTAGGGTTTTGTGAGAAAGTGAAAGCTAAAGTTTTTAGTCATTGTGTCTGCTAACAGGAAGAGTAGTATAATTCAGGGATTTGGCCTCAGTGTAAGCCATATATTTCCAATCCATTTTTCTCAACAAATGATATTGATATTTTGACCTTTATCTGACACCTAAGCATGTTTTTTTAAATTCAGAATCCACGAAACTAGGGGAGGAGTGTGATTACTTATCATCCTAAATTTTTAATACAAGGTGCATCAGCAGGAAAACTATGAAAACAAATCCAGAACTTTGTTTTAGACAAAAATATACCATAGACAGATTAAAATTTCTAACATAGCTGAAATGAACAGCTTTAACAATGGTGGCTTCTCAGTTCTTGGAAATTTGAAGTCAGCAGAAGCTTATATTCTTGCTAGAAGTTTATATTCTATCAGAAGTTTACATTCTAGCAGTTTACATTCCACAGAAGTTTATATTCAATCTGAATATAGATTCATGTTTATAGGCTTAAGCTGTGAAGTAAAAATGCTAATAGAAGTGAGCAAGTAGCCAGTTGGACCACTAAGCAAGAGTTTGACCGATGCATTTGGCAGTCATCATGGGCATTTCAGAGTTTTCAAATGGAACAAGAAGAAACAAGGTCATAAGTGCAAATACCATGTTTTTTTTCTATCTATCCTCCATGTACTACTACTACTCTATCTATCTTCCATGTGCATAGAGAAGCACTACCATACCTGCTGGGAATTGGTCCTATACAGAGTAAGACCTTTGCTGAAACCAAGAAAGGCTCCTGTCAGATTGAGCAGACTTTCATGCATGCACTATTGATAGGCATCTTGGCTTGGACTGTGACTCACTACTCTCATGTAAGCATCTCTTTATCTTACTCCAGATATTAGAGTAATATCCAGTTGACATTTTTTATGACCTGAATATAGGTAGAAGAAATCTAACAGAGTTTTGCTTGTTCCCATCCTTATCCTGTTTCTTACCTGCTGCTAAATGGGAAAAAAGTCAAGTCCTACTAAAAGATGAAAATCAGTGGTAGAGACCATGTCCTGGGGATCATAAAGATTAACAAATTGCAGGCGGTTTAAAATGGAAAAAAAATAAGAATATTTAGAAGAAAGCACAAGTTATTGCTTTTCATCAGATGTTTGCTCTTGCAGCTATGAAAACCTTCTACTTGCAGAAGTGGAAATTATTGATAGCCAACTGACCAATAGCATGAAGAAGCTAAAGCCAAAAATATTTCTGTCTTTGTTCTTGTTGTTGTTCTATCTAGCCTCCATATGTTACTAAGTGCATGATCTGTGGCTGACATCTGCAGTGAAGGTCTGGATAGGATTATATTCTACCACTGTGTCCAACCTGCAGCTCTCAGGCCACACAAAATTCATTTGAGGACTGTTATATTCACCTGTGGTATTAGATATTGCAGAAATAATGCATGGACTTTTTTATCATCAGCCTTCATTAGTGTTTGTGTATTTAGTGTACACCCCAAGACACCTCTTCTTCCAATGTGCCTTTTGAAAAGCACAATTTGTATATAAAAAATCCATCCAAAAGAGGTACAATTATACCTCTTCTTCTTTCAAGAAAAGAAAAAGGTTGGACACCCCTAAAATCATGGTTATATTATTTTGCTACAACTGCTGCTGTGACATCTGCAGATTTTACTGATGCCTCAATTATATGAAGGGATAAGAAGTACCATGAGAATCCAGTGTGTCCCATTGATTCTTGAGCCCCAAAGGAGCCAGTGGAAGACACTGCAGATTATAGCTGCTGAAGAAATACTTCATTGACTTAAAACTCCAACCCAATTGAAAATCAACAAAATCAAATCTAATAGGAAGATAAACTTTACATTTTAATTCTTTGGAAATTTAACTTAGAAGGCGATCTATTCTGGGTATTAATTTCTCCTTAGCAATTTAATCATTAGAGAGTGTTTTGAATGTGCAAATTTGGGTCATGTTTCTACTGCTGGAATTGTGTTATCTGGAGCATTTTTATACTATAATTTGACTAAATAATAATTCCTTGTGAATTATACAAATAAATATGATCTTAACTGTGTAATATACTGGAAATAAAATTATAATTGAGAATAGTAGATAGATTTTTGAAAGTAGTCTTCTTTTTACCCATTTCAGATCGTTCTGATGTCAAAATCTGCATTGCCAACCATAATTCAAAGAGGATAACAAGGAGTGGTGGATGGTGAAAGGAAGTGATCTTGCCAAGATGAGAATAGGGTTGATATCCAAATTGCCATTACCTTCTGCTGTACTAGGAATTTACCAGGGTTTAAATAACAAGTTCAAGTGTCAAGAGATGAAAAGCTGGAGAGTATACAAGAATCACTCACCCATATTCCTTACATTCTAGATTCTGTACCTAACATGGAAGCTTCCTCCCTTTCCAATCTTCCCCTTCACTATCCAAAAAGAAGAAAGACTGGTAGATATTGGTGAGAACCTACCTCTCTTGGAATGAGTTAATGTAATAAAAGCTTTGTTGTGAATTCTCTTCTTGAAAAACTCTCCATCTGTTCTGATTCATGATAGCTAACTAAAAACATCAGACACCCATTCTCTCTAGAAAGAAGAACCAAAATTAGGGGTAGAATATCAAGGACAGAACACTGGAATCCAGTGGAGAACTCACAGAGGCACAGAAAGAAAAGGAAGCAACTTAGTGGAGATCTGAGATTGGCAGGAGCCCAAAGGGACTCAGTATTGTGGGGGAAAGTTAAGTGAAAGACTTTCAGTGATCTACATCCATGCTGTGAATTCCTGCAACCCCAGCCACAGGGGAGCTCCTCTACCCCCACAATCCCTGAAACTAGCATGAATGGTGATTTGAACACACAAGAGGGCATTTCACTGGACTGGAAATTCACACTGCCACCAGCTCCCCACCCCTGACCTGAGCATCCATGGCAGGGTGCCATTGTGAAAACACATTATCTTGGGATAGCACCTTGCCCTGAAAACCCTCAAAAAATTGGACGTGTAGGAACAAACTTAAAAATAATAAAAGCAATATATAACAAACCCAAAGCCGACATCAGGCTGAATGAGGAAAAGTTGAAAGGTTTCCCGAAAGAACTGGAATAAGACAAGAATGCCAGCCTTCTTCACTTCTATTCAGTATAGTTCTGGAAATCAGGCAAGAGAAAGAAATAGAGGGCATCCAAATCAGAAAAGTAGAAATCAAACTATCTCTGTCTGCTGCTGATGTGATCTAATATCTAGAAAATTCTAAATACACCTCCATAAAACAACTAGAATTGCTAGGGTTGCAATCTTATTCTCAGGTACAAGCAGATTCAAAGCAACTAAAGTTAGGGAAGATAAAGATGGGCACTTCATACTGGTCAAAGGAACCATACAAAAAGACATTTCAATCTTAAATGTTTATGCACCTAACTTAAATGCTCCCAGATTTATGAAACAGACCTTGAGCAGTCTGAGCAACCTGTTAGCCTATAACACCATAATAGCCAGGGACTTTAAACATCTCTGACAGAACTGGACAGATCCTCTAAATGGAAACTAAACAAAGGACTTAGATGTGACCCTAGAACAAATAGGATTAATGGATATTTACAGAACATACCATACCAAACGAAAAGAATATACATTTTTCTTATCAGCCCATGGTACGTACTCCAAAATACACTACGTCCTAGGATACAAATAAAACCTCAGCAAAATTAAAGGAATAGAAATTATACTTTGTCTCTCTCCAGACCACAAGGCTATAAAAGTGGAACTCAAATCCAATAAAAATGTTCATCACCACACAAAGCCATGGAAATTAAACATCCTCATGCTGAATGATAGTTGGGTTTAGGAAAAGATAAAAGAAATAGTTAAATTCCTCAAACATAACAAGGAAGACATCAGTTACCAAAACCTGTGGGATGCAGCTAAAGTAGTCCTGAGAGGAAAATTTATTGCATTAGATGCTTACATCCAAAAAACTGAAAGAGTGTGCATCAACAACCTCACAAACCATCTAATGGAACTGGAAAAAGAAGAATGGTCTAAACCCAGCAGAAGAAAAGGAATAATCAAAATTAAATCAAAGATTAATGAAATTGAAAATAAAAAAATCATTCAGAAAATTTGAAACAAAAAGTTGGTTCTTTGAAAAAATAAATAGGATAGATAAATCCTTGGCCAGACTAACTAGAAATAAAAAAGTAAAATTTCTAGTAACTTGACTCAGAAATGATAAAGGGGAAAGAACAACAGATGCCACAGAGATACAAGAGCTCAACTCTGAATACTATAAGAAACTCTGTGCCCAGAAATTTGACAATTTGGAGAAAATGGATCAATACTTAGAATCACACCCTCTCCCTAGACTTAACCAAGAAGAAATAGATTTTCTAAATAGACCAATTTCAAGCACTGAGATCAAAGAAACAATTTAAAAAAATCTCCCAACAAAAAAAATGCCCTAGTCCAGATGTCTTCACATCAGAATTCTATCAAACCGTCAAAGAAGAGCTTATTATTCAAAAAAAATTGAGGAGAAAGGAATCTTCCCCAAAACATTCTAGGAAGCAAACATCACCCTGATACCAAAACCAAGAAAACACCTAACTAAAAAAAAGGAGAGCTTCAGAAGGAGAGCTTCCTAAAGAATATAGATGCAAAAATTCTCAATAAAATCCTAGCCAATAGATTACAGCTTCTCATTAAAAAAGTCATACATCACGAACAAGTAGGCTTCATCCAAGGGATGCAAGGCTGGTTTAACATATACAAGTCCATAAATATAATATACCATACCAACAGAAGCAAAAACAAAGACCATATGATTCTCTCAATACATGCAGAAAAAGCATTTGATAAAATTCAGCATTCTTTTCTAATTAGAACACTGAAGAATATAGGCATAGGTGACACATTACTTAAACTGATTGAAGCCATCTATGACAAACCCACAGCTAATATTATACTCAACAGAGTAAAACTGAAAGCTTTTCCACTTAGAACTGGAACCATACAAAGTTGTCCTCTATCACCACTACTATTCAACATGGTGCTGGAAATTCTAGCCAATACAATCAGGCAAGAGAAGGAAGTAAAGGGCATACAAATGGGAGCAGAGGAGGTCAAACTCTCCCTCTTTTCTGGCAATATGATCTTATACTTAGAGAACCCCAAAGACTTGACCACAACACCCCTGGAAGTAAGCAAAAAGCACAGTAAAGTCTTAGGATATAAAATCAATATCCACAAGTCAGTAGATACAAGTAGCCTTTGTATATGCCAATAACAGCCAAGATGAGAAGCTAATTCAAAGACACAATTCTCTTCACAGTAGTTTCAAAGAATATGAAATACTTAGGAATATATCTAATAAAAGAGGTGAAGGGCCTCTATAAAGAAAATTATGAAACCATAAGAAAAGAAATAGCAGAAGATTTTAAAAATTGGAATAACATACCATGCTCATGGCTGGTAGTAATCAACATTGTTAAAATGTCTATGCTTCCCAAAGCAATCAACAGATTCAATGCAGTCCCCATTAAAATACCAACATACTTTCAAGACTTGGAAAAAATAATTGTTTGATTTGTATGGAACCAGAAAAAGCTCCGTATAGCTAATGCAATTCTTAATAATAATAAAAAAAAAAGCTGGGGGGGGGGGCAGCGCCTGTGGCTCAGAGGAGTCAGGCTCCAGCCCCATATGCCAGATGTGGTAGGTTCAAACCCAGTCCTAGCCAAAAACTGCAAAAAAAAAAAAAAAAAAAATCCAGGGCATCAGCCTATCAGATTTCTCTAAAGATGACAAATGAATGGCTGATAAACATATATCATCATCCCTAATTATTAAAGAAATGAAAATCAAAACCACCCTGAGATACCATCTAACCCCAGCGAGAATGGCCCACATCACAAAATCTCAAACTGCAGATGCTGGTGTGGATGTGGAGGGAAGGGAACACTTTTACACTGCTGGTGGGACTGCAAAGTAATGCAATCCTTTTAGAAGCAAGTACAGAGAATCCTCAAAGAACTCAAACTAGAGCTCCCATTTAATCCTGCAATACCATTACTAGGCATCTAATCAGAACCTTACCATAAGGACAATTGCACTACACTGTTTATCACAGCTCAATTTGCAATTGCCAAAATGTGGAAATAGCCTAAATGTCCACCAACCCAGGAATGGATTAACAAGTTGTGGTATATGTACACCATAGAATATTATTCAGCCACTAAAAAAGATGGAGATTATACGTCTTTTGTAATAACTTGGATGGAGGTAGAATATATTCTTCTTAATATAGCCTCACAAGAATGGACAAAGAAGGATTTAGTGTACTCAATTTTGATATGAGTAGAATTGATGACCTAGTACATGGTGGGGGGTGGGGAAATGAGGGAATGGAGATGGGGAAGGAGGAAGGGGGTGAAGGGTCAAGGTGTTTGGCATTCCTCTTGGGAGAGGTACACATTTATAAGAGGGAATTTGCTTGACAAATGCAATTAGTATAACCTGGATCTTTGTACCCTCAATGAATTCACAATAATTTAAAAAAAAAAAGAACTCAGCCCCAATGACTGTAGCTATAAAAGAAATAAAATACCTTGGAATATACTTACCCAATGAGGTTAAATGTCTCTAGAAGGAGAACTATAAAATTAATGAAAGAAATTGTAGGCAATACAAACAAATGGAAAAGTATCCCATCCTCATGGATTGGAATTTCCATACTGCCCAAAGTAATCTACCGATTCAGTGCAATTCTTGTTTGCTACAGTTGGGATACTATAGTTAATTAATCAACTTTTGGACAGGTAATATTCAGACTTTTTGTTCTGAATATTATTTTTAAAAAAGAAAATCATAAGGAAAAACAGTTTTAAGAGAGAATTCACTAGTTCAACTTCAGAACAACTAGCTCTGAATTTTCAACTATAGCCCAATATGAATTCCTTGCTCCTTCCATTTAAAATCATTTACCTGAGCACCTAATGGTATTTTGTACTTTCTCTTTATCTGTCATAACTATTCTAATAGCCTTGAATCCTTTTCCCATCTTCTTTATTCTTGGAGACTTTTTTTTTTTAATAGAGACAGAGTCTTACTATGTTACCCTTGTACAGTGCTGTGGCATTACAGCTCACAGCAACTTCTAACTCTTGGGCTTAAGCAATTCTCTTGCCTCAGCCTCCCAAGTAGCTAGGAGTACAGGTGACCACCACAATGCCCAGCTATTTTTTGTTGCAGTTGTCATTGTTTAGCTGGCACAGGCTGGGTTTGAACCCACCACCCTTGGTGTGTGTGACTGGTGCCGTAACCACTATGCTATGGGCACTGAGTCTCTTGGAGACTTAAACATCCTCTCATTTAGAAAGTTCACCACGTTACATCTCTCAATCCATAGGCAAATTGGATCCATTCACTTATGCATCCTGTTTACTCATTATGTATTTGTTAAGCCCCTGCTATGTACTATGCACTCTTCCTCATGTTACCCCACCACTAAAATAACTTTTAACACATTACATGTAATAATCAATTTATAACGTATCTCTTCCATACGCTACAACTCTTTAAATATAGATACACTGTCTTATTTGATTTAATTTTCTTAGCACCTAGCCCATTTTTCGGCATATAGTAGTTGAAAAATGTTTCTTAGAAACATGTTTGTGAAGGAATGAATGCAAGAAACCTACTGATAAGCATAGACATTAAACTCTGAGAAATGGTCCTTTTGAAAATATTATTTTTGTATATTCCACTCTTGAGAAAGACAAAACAATAAACTTAACATAATTCCAAATGTCAGAAACCAAACTGCATTCATCTGAATAAAGTAGGCATTTGTGGGACTGATAAGCTAGCAAGACGTACAGTAAACAACAAGTAGCTACAAAAAGGGCATTTCTCAGATCAACTTCACAAATGCTAAGTAATTACCAGGAGCATCTTTTATGTATCATTAGAGCGAATTTCTCTGATCCAGGGTCAGATTTATAAAGGAGTAGAACTTGAACAAAATGTTGCTAGTATTATGATTAGCAGCTATTTATTGAATTGGGAATGACTGTCTCGTTATCTTAAAGTATGTCACACCTTTATCATCACTGTAAATCCATAACTTTCTTTGACTACTAAATATTATTCTGTCTTAAGAATTCTTATAGCATCACTGTTTCAAAATCAAGTTATAATTCTCCACATATTTTTTGTATGTAAACAATTTCCACAAAAATTGCTATTTGACTTTATTTTCACAAAATTTAGCAAGTTCTTTAAGTTTGTCCAACAAGATCAAGATGGTTTTGTTACTGATTATTTGTTTAAATGAATTTTAAATAGTTTTTTTTTTTGAGACAGACTCTTACTTTATCACCCTCCATAGAGTGCCGTCACATAACAGCTCACAGAAACCTCAAACTCCTGAGCTCAAGCAATTCTCTTACCTCAGCCTCCTGAGTAGCTGGGACTACAGGCACCACAACACCTGGCTTTTTTTCTTTTTGCAGTTTTGGGCCAGGGCCGGGTTTGAATCCACCACCTTCCATATATGGGACTGGTGCCCTACTCCTTTGAGCCACAGGCGCCACCCACGTCAGGCTATTTTTAGAGATGAGGTCTCACTCTGGCTCAGGCTGGTCTCAAACCTATGAAGCTCAGGCAGTCCATACACCTTGGCCTCCCAAGTGCTGAGATTATAGGAGTGAGCCACCGCACCTGTGGCTAAATGTTCTATTTTAACAGTGAGATATATACTCATTCTTTATAACTATCCTTAAAATCTAATTTGTTTGCACATATAACTGCTATTAAAGGAGTGATTTTAAAGTGATTTTAAATTGAGGGGGAAATGGCAAATACAGAGCATTTTGATATAAAAGTAGTGAAATTTATGTTTTAAGCATAATTTTTAATTGCATATGTGGTCATTGGAATATGTATAGTCACTGACCTCCTAGATAAGAAAAATTTGAAAGACTCAAGATACATAAGAAAAATTTACAGGCAATGACTGATTGTTTATGAGAAGAAAGGTTTCTAGCCTGGCTCAGTACACAAATACAATAATCATTAATAAACAGGAAAACGAAAATGAGGAAGAAATAAATTTAGCAAAAAAACAAATGAGGTTGACCTTAAAGATATTGAACTGGGTTGCTGCAGCAGGACATCAAAATGCCAGTACACATTTATACATTACTTAGAGATGTCAGAGCAGAATTCAAGTTGGAGATAATGACTGAAATGAAACTCACAGATGAATATCTACTGTATATGATAAGGATTACGATAGGATTAATAACCCAGAGAGTTGAGATTTAGAGCAAGAGGGCAGAAGTCAGTGGAATGAGGGAAAGAGAAGCACAGACACAGAGAAATGTGGCAGTGATGGTATGGAGACAGCACAGAGTTCACTCAGCTGGTCCTGAAGCAGAAGCCACTGGACACTCGGATCCGATGAAGGTGTTCAGCTCAGTCTGGGGCATGTTTGCTACGGGGCACAACACTTTCCTACCTGGAGTCAAAAACACAACAAAGACTTGACAGTGACCTCTTAGGCTGTTTATTCTGTTTTTCATGTGCTGCCTCTACTTGACAGTAAAGGTAAAAAGTCCTCACTCCCCAAAACACCACCCCAAATAACCACATAGGTTGCAGGGTGTGTATTTTCCCATAGAGGACTTTTGGTAACTGTTCTATTCAATAACCACAAGTTCATTTCATTATCAAAGGCAGCCTCTACCAAACTCCAAACAAAAAATCATCTTGCTTAATCAAATACTTCCTTTGCTTTAGGGAAAAAGCAGAGTTGTAGTAACCAGACTAGGCTAAGAGGTTCTAATAATCCCCAAACCTAAGTAAATTAACAAACCAAAAGTGTATTTATCTTTTTCCTCACACAGTCTTCTGTAGTTTGAGCAACTTGTGAAGGGAAGTGTCCGCTCTGCAGTCACTCAGCACTTCAAGAAACTTTGATCTTATGACACTACTGTTTCAACATACATTCTTTGATCTCTGTACCCACCACTGGAGGAATAAAAAGAAGCTGGAATATTGCACAAGGGTTGTGATGGTTTTATTCTGGGCTAACTTGGCCAATCTGAAAATGTTGTTCAGAATCCCTTTCCTCTGTTCAGTTTCCCTGTTAGAAATAACCAAAAAAGAAATTTCCACAAGATTTGGAAGGCAGAAATAAAATAGCAGTGATTACACTCTTTATAGGGATAATGAGACACAGTTGCAAAGCTATCAGCAGATTCTAAGTTATTACTTGTCCACACTGAGAAAGAAAGGCAGAGGTGCAGAAGATTCTAGCATCTTTTATTCACCCTCACTCTGTGGATAGCTCTTTTTCCTGACTGCCATCCCTTCAAATCTAGTCTACCACCAGATACAACAGCTTTCCATGAACACTCCAGAAGTTTTTCTTCACTCCCACACTGGCAGGCAGACCCATCTGGCTTTACGTATTCACTAACCACCACCAATTTATCCACATGTACCAATGCTGTAGATGTGCTGGTTAGTGACTTTTCAGTAGCTCTCAGATTCCCCTGTTAGACTCTTATTTGTTCAACATCTCAAACAATTGTATAAATTCTTATCTAATAATAATTCCTTATTCCATAATACTTACAGAGATTCTGCTTTCCTGACTGACACTAACTTCTGCAATTGTTGGTAACAAGAGTAGTTACACCAGGGCAACAGGAGTTTAAGAATGGGAACAGAGAATGAGCTCTCAGACTAAATATAATAAAGGCATTAATGACCCTGCTGTAAAGGGAGCTCTGGTGTTCCATAACATGAAGTGGCAAAAAAATCTCTTAAATTATCACCTAGACTCAAAGACCTAAAATAGTCAAAGCCTTGGATGATCAAGTATTTGCTATTATAGAACAATTTAAATCAAATAAAAGTATAATGGGTAGGTTTTTCTTTCTAAGTACCCTATAAAACTTGGAGAAAAAAATGTTAGGCTCGGGATGTTAATTCAATTCCCAGCTCAAAGACTGGTAAGGAAACAGAAAGCTTCTCTGTCTGCCCCCAAAGTTAACCTTATTTCCTCAGCCATAGGTCAAGTATTCTGGAAATAAAACCCTAAGTCAAATCCAGTAGGTAACTGAATTACAACCTCAAGTGAATTGCGAACATCACAGTAAGGGCATGAATTGGGAGAAAGTGTGACCTTAAAGAAGACGGTGGGCAAATTCCAATGAAGTACCAGACCTGGTTCCTTAGGTGATGCTGATCTTCCTTTTCCAGTAAAAGCAGCACTTTCTCCTCTGTGGCATATGGAAATGGCCTCCCCTGTGGTAGTTATCTTGCAGGGCCCTACCCACCAACTCTCCTTCTTCTAGACTTGTAAACTGGACTTAAGTCCCAGGAAGCTCCAGGTGGTCTTGTTCAAAATAAGCACTATACCCACCCAAAGATTATAAGATTTTTGCCATTTTTGGCAACATAAATGTGAGTAAATACTAATATATAGTAATGTATCATCAGAATGTTTAGTTACAGTAGAGTGAACATTATGTTTGGTTGGGCTGATATGGCAGACTCAACCTGTGCTCTAACTGCCAAAGAGAAGTTGATAAAGGCTATTGTAATAGTTACCAAAGTCAAAGTAGTAATTAAAATAGTTCAACCATTATAGATCCATGACATTTCACAATTTATCATGATGCATCTAAGTTGAGAAAACTATTGCTATCTAACCTGATTTATGTAAGCAGAAAATATCTAAGGAATGGAGAACAGGTGTCTGACTTGAAACATAGTAATAGAGTCACGGTATCTTAACCACTTCGAAGACTTGAGGCAGTTCACAAACTCAGACACCCTTAAATGAAAGGAAGGCTAGGTCCTCTGAATAAAGACTGATATATAGCCAAAAACTATATTATAAATTATTTTCTTAGTTCTTTCTAAGGAATAGGTGATCTTTCATCAGGGTAACCATATATTGAAGAGTAAAAAACAATTAGACTTTGAGAGTATTTTTGGACCCTGCCTCTGAACTGACATAATTTCTAGGAACCCAAAACATAACTGTAGAGTATCAGTCAGTTAAAGTATAAGGGAGGTCCGATAATTAAGAAAGTTTCGACAAGGATCTATCTCATCAGTGTGTCCCTAAAATCAACACATGCGCCCACTTTTAGAATGCATTATTGAAAAAGACATGGCAGAATCTCCATACTGGTTTCCCGATTCAGTGAGTAAGGACTGTTGTGATGAGGAAGGCCAAATAGAAACCTCTAAACCACTGCTACCAATCAAAATAATAAATTAAACGCAGTTCTTCATTCCTGGAGTTATTTCAGGTATAAGTGCTAACATCAGTTCTTTATGAATACAAAGGTGGTGATTCCTACCATTTTCTTTTTCTTTGAGACAAAGTCTCACTCTGTTGCCCCAGGCTTAAGTGCCATGGCAAGAGCATATCTCACAGCAAGCTCAAACTCCTGGGTTCAAGCGATCCTCCTGCTTCAGCCTTCTGAGCATCTGAGACTACCAGTGCCCACTACAATGCCCAGCTCCTTTTTCTATTATTAGTAGAGATGGATTCTCACTCTTGCTCAAGCTGGTCTTGAAAATCTTAGCTCAGGGTATCTACTCACCTTGGCCTCCCAAAACACTAATATTATGTAGGACCCACCATGTCCATTTTCTACCACATTTCAATTCAACTCACCTTTTTTCCCTTGGCAAAGCATAGATGGATCTTGGAGAACAGCAGTGTATTAGTGTAAATTTAAACTGATGATGACTCCTAATGGGGTTTCAGTTTCATATTTGATTTTTTTACTAACACAAATCAACACATTACCTAATTTCTGATATGCAGCTACTTATGCTGTGATTGCTTTCATCTGATACATCACCCTGAATCTACCTCAGAGCCATATCAACTCTGTTGTCCTATTTCATAATTTATTCTACCAGGACTTTCCTTGATCATATCAGTATTAACAAAATATCATGATGGTCTACATTAATGATACCATGCTGATTGGATATGGTAAGCAGGAAGTACCAACACCTTAAACATCTTTATAAAATACTTATATGCAAAAAATTCTTAGAAAAAATAAGCTTATGATGGTATAGTGAGTATAGGTCACCTTATATCCCTTTGAAGTGTAAGCTACTGACTTTGGTCCTTCCTAAAATTGTCGGACAGAAACCATGCCAATTGCTCCATTTGTATTTTGAAGGCAATGTAGACCCCGTTTGGACTTGCTACTCTCACTCAGTTATTGAATAATCCAACAGGTTGCCATTTTGAGTAAAACTCAAGCAATAGAAAAATGTGCAAAATATCCAGACTTCCATTTAAGCTGTTCTGCTACTTAGGTCATATAATTCTTAGACCTATGCTTAAAGTGTTTGTGGAAGTTTACTGGATTAACAACAGAGCCACTGAAAAGCCAATAAAGATTTTTTTTAAGTGTACCAGTTGAAAAGGTATACTCAAGATCAGCAATTTCTAAGCACATGTAAGATACATGAGCATGTGTTCCCTTTCCCATAGCTCCTACTCCTAGTGTGAGTTTCTTCTTCTCTATCAGGGAATTCCTTAAGTCAGTCAATTGAACAGAAAGATATGATGACTGCTTTATAAAAGGTTCTGATATGTACCCTGGCACTTTTTGAAAATAGATAGCTATCCCACTACAACCCCACTCAGTGGTGACCCTGAGGATAGTGGTAAAGGTAAGTTCCCCCACTGGGCATGTACCTGTTTTTTTCTTTTTTCTTACTTTGCCTAGAATGAGAGATAGCCAAAGGTATAAAGATCTGTGTTGATCTAATTCTTATAAAATGGCTGACAATTTGTTTGTTAGGTAGAGACTCAGAAGGTATATCATTAGATGTGGTGAAAAGTAGTTCTCAGGAAGAAGCATAGGGTTGGACCTCCAAAATGGGCATAGAGTATAAAAAAATCTGTGTTTCATATCAAAGTCTACCAAAGAAAACTGCAGAAGAGATTTTAACAATCAGGTTTACAAGTTTGCTCATTTCGTAGATGATGATCAGCCTTTTTCCTCACCTACTCCAGACTTTGCCCCACCAGCTCACAAATCAAGTGGTCATACAAAGCCACCTCATGGTAGTTTGATTACATTGAACAATTTTCTTCATGGAGGGCCAGAAACTTTCTCTAATTAAGAAGATACCTTTTTAGCTGGGCTTTGTGGAAAATGCCTGTAGTCCCAGCTACTTGGGAGACTGAGGCAAGAGAATCACTCAAGCCCAAGAGTTAGAGGTTGCTGTGAGCTGTGATGCCATGACACTCTACCCCAGGTGACAGCTTGAGACTCTGTCTCAAAAAAAAAAAAAGAAGAAGACACCTTTTGCCAGGCATGGTGACTTGTATCTGTAATCCTAGCACTCTTGGAGGCAACGGTGGGTGGATTGCTTAAGCTCGAGAGCTTGAGACCTGCCAGATAAAGAGTGAGACCCCATCTCTACTAAAATTAGAAAAACTAGCCAGGCACTATGACCAGATCTGTAGTCTCACCTACCTGGGAGGCTGAGGCAAGAAGGAACACCTGAGCTCAGGACTTTGCGATGGAGATAAGCACACTAGCCTGGGGCAATAGAATGAGAATTTTATAGTAAATAAAGGACTTTTACCCATTGAATTCACTGATATTGTCATATTTCCTGGAAGCAGTGAAATAACTTTTTGAATACTCAGATATCATGCCAACTGGTTGGTCACATTTGGTGGGGTTGGTTAATGTATTGCAGCATATAGTATATGATCTGAATCAATGACCAATATATGATGCTGATTTTCTCTCATTGGTCAAGATTCATTGGCTGGTTAAACAAGGAATAGAAAATGAATTATCTCCTTTCTCTATTCCTCATAATGATCAACTAGCAAAATTTTTGCTTCTCATCCCCATAACTTTTCAATCTGCTAGTTTAGATATCTATTATTATAGACACAAATATGGTTCAAGGAGGTATTAGCAGACACCAAGCTGCCAAAAACTTCTGAGAGATTGTTCTTTACTTGATCCATTTATCTAATTTGGAACTATAGTTCCCAGAATCTTCTTCCCCTGTATGATTCTTAGAGGTGGTCAAAAGAGAAAATAATGTAAGCTGGAAAGCTGAAGTGAAGCATCAGCCATTACTCTTTGAAGGTCATCCTAGTCAAAGGTGGTGTGAAACACAAAATCATCCAAAATATTTCAGCTTATGTTTAATCTTGATGTTGTCAGAAAAACACAAACATATCAATGGATTCAGCTTGCTCTTGCTCTCTACACTGCAATTGTCTCTGCTTCTAAACTGCTAGCCCCTTTGATAAACAGGAACTGTAACAGTCACAAGATACAGAGACTATAACATTCCAGAGTCCTTGCCAGCTTTCTTTTATACATGTACTCCAGCAACAGCCTATGTGTTGTTTCCCTAATTGCCCGGCAAATGTCAACTTGCCCAATCACACCAATATATCAGAGGATCTGGTTAGTGACTGTTCTCCATCTTCTCTCACAATTGTTCAAGGCCTTGTTCCTTTAATAAAATCCTAATCCACAGTATTCAGAAAGGCTTTTTCTCACTGATTGAAGCCTAACTGATACAGGAGCTTCTCTCATATTCAGCCATGAAAAGACAGTCCCTAAGTGAAAGTAGTTCACAGTGCACTTACCTATAAGAAGGCTAGGGAAGATTAGAGAACTATCAAGTGAGCAATAGTGATGTCAACCATTTATTTTCCATTTCTAAATGTTAATTCATTATTTTTAAAAATAATAACAATTAGTGGAACTTCACAAAGCATTTAAATATATGAATGTAGGTATTCCTGAAGGGGAAGAAGACCCTTAACAAGGATTGAAAGCCCTACTGGAGGATATTATAAATGAAAACTTCCCAAGTATCACTAAAGATTCCAAAACACTACTTTTAGAGAGATATCAAACTCTGCTTATCTCAACATAACTAGAGCATCTCCAAGAAACATTGTAATGTATCTGTTAAAAGCTAAGATGAAAGAGAAAATTCTGCAAGCAGACAGGGGTAAGCACCAATTGACCTACAGGGGGAAATCCAACAGGATGACAGCATACTTCTCAGCTGAAACTTTCCAACCCAGAAGAGAATAGTCAGCTATCTTTCACCTTCTTAAACAAAACAATTTTCAACCCAGAATTCTGTATCCTGCTAAACTAAATTTTAAAATTGTTGGAGAAATCAAATGTTTTACTAATATACAAACATTGAGGATATTCGCCACAACAAGACCAGCTTCACAGGAAATATTTAGACCTATTCTCTACACTGAACATCACAATGGACCAAAAACAAAGTAAACACCCCCCAAATAAAAGACAAAACCTAGCTTCCACAATGGCACAAAGATTAAAACTAAGCAACAGACTTTCACAAAATAAGATGAATAGAACTCGACCACATTTATCAGTTCTCTCAACAAATGTTAATGTCTTGAATTCTCCACTGAAGAGGCACAAGGTGGCCAACCAGATTTAAAAAAAGCACAAGCCAAGTATATGAGTCTCCGGCAAATGCACCTGACCTTCAAGGTGAAACGTTAGGTTGAAAGACCTAACAAGACTCAGGGAAAAGGAATGGAAAATAATATTTCAGAAAACTAAGCAAGAGACTTCCACAGAATAAAATGAATAGAACACTACCACAGAAGAAAGGAAGGTTTGCAATCTTCTTTTCAGATACAAGTGGATTTAAAGCAACTAAAGTTAAGAAGAACAAAGAAGGTCACTTCATACTGGTCAATATGACAAGAGGACATTTAGAGTCTAAAGATGTATGCATCCAACCTAAATGTGCCCAGATTTATGAAACTGACATTGATTGGCCTGAGCAATATGATATCCTATAACACCATAATATCTGGGAACATTAACAGAACTTTAACTTTAACAGTCCCTCTAGCAGAAGTGGACAGATTCTCTAAACCGAAAATAAACAAAAGTATAAGGAACTTAAACGTGACTATAGAACAAATGGGCTTAATAGACATATTCAGAAAACATCCCAAAGCTAAGGAATACATGTTTTTCTCATCATCACATGGAACAGTGTCCAAAATAGACCTTATCATAGGATACAAATCAAACCACAACAAAATTAAAAGAATTTAAATTATACCCTGTATCTTCTCAGACCACAACCCAGTTTAGGTAGAACTCAACTCCAACAAAAATTTTCATCCCCAAAGGCATAGAAATTAAAAACCTTATGCTAAATGACACTTGAGTTAAGAAAGAAATAAAGGAGGAAATTATTAAATTCCTCAAACATAACAATAATGTAACTATAAGCTACCAGAATCTGTGAGATACTGCAATACATCTGAAAAACAGAAAAAGAGCACATCAGCAAGCTAATGAAACATCTCAAGGAAATGGAAAAGGAAGAGCAATCTAAACACAATCCTAGCAGGAGAAAAGAAATAACCAAAATTAAATCAGAGGTTAATGAAATTGAAACAAAAGGATCATTGAGAAAATTAACAAAATGAAAAGTTTGTTCTTCAAAAAGATAAATAAAATCAATAAACTTTGGACAGATGAACTAGAAACAGAAAAGTAAATAATAACTATAATAACATAAATCAGAAACAAAAAAGGGCAAATAACAACAGATGCCACAGATATCCAAGAGATTATCTCTGAATACTACAAGAAACTCTACATCCAGAAATTTGACAATGTAGAGGAAATAGGCCAATACCTGGAATCAAACCATCTCCCTAGACTTAATCAGGAAGAAATAGAGCTCTTGAATAGACCAAAATCAAGTACTGGGTTTGAAAAAACAATTAAAAAAGCTTCCAACAAAAGAAAGCCCTCTGGTGTGAAGATGTCTTCACACAAGAATTCTACCAAATCTTCAAAGATGAAATTGTACCTATACTACAGAAACTATTCGAAAACACAGGGAATGCAGAAACTTCCCCAACATGTTCTATGAGGCAAAATTTACCTGGATACCAAAACCAGAAAAGGACCCAACCCAAAGGGAGAACTAGAGACTAATTTCACTAATGAATATTGACACAAAAATACTCAATAAGATCTTAGCCAATTGATTATAGTCACACATTTTAGAAAATTATACATCACAATGAGGTAGGCTTCATCCCAGGGATGCAAGGCTGTTTTAACATATGCAAATCCATAAATGTAATTCACCATATCAATAGAAGCAAAAACAAAGAGTATATGATCCTCTCAATAGATGCTGAAAAAGCATTTGATAAAATTTAGCATCCTTTCTAACAAGAACACTTAACAATACAGACATAGGGAGCACATTTGTTAAACTGATTGAAACCATCTATGACAAACTAACAGCTACTATCAGCCTAAATGGAGTGAAATTGAAAGCTTTTCCACTTAGAAGAGGAAACAGACAAGGAGGTTCTCTATCGCCACTACTATTCAACATAGTGCTGGAAGTTCTAGTTAATGCAACCAGGCAAGGACAAATATAAAGGGCACCCAAATGGGGGCAGGGGAGGTCAAACTTTCACTATTTGCTGACGATATGATCTTATACTTTGAGAACTCCAGAGATTCAACTGTAAGACTCTTGGAAATGATCAAGAAATACAGTAACATCTCAAGATATAAAATCCATATCCACAAATCAGTAGCCTCTGTATATGCCAATAACAACCAAGTTAAAAAGCTAATCATAGGTATAGTTGCCTTCACAGTAGCTTTAAAAAAATGAAATACCTAAGAATATACGTAACAAAAGAAGTGGAGGACCTCTACAAAGAAAATTAGGAAGTCCTAAGAAAGGAAATAGCAGAAGGCATTACCTAATGGAAGAACATACCACGCTATTGGCTGGGAAGCATCAACATTGTTAAACTGTGTATACAACCCAAAGCAATCTTCAAGTTCAGTGCAATTCCCCATTAAAACACCAACATCATACTTTGAAACATCAGAAAAAAATAATTCTTGGGCAGCACCTGTGGCTCAAAGGAGTAGGGCACCAGCCCCATATACTGGAGGTAGTGGGTTCAAACCTGGCCCTGGCCAAAACTACAAAAAATAAATAAATAAATAAACAAATAAATAAATAAATAAATAAATAAATAATTCTTTGCTTTTGTATGGAACCAGAAAAAAAAAAAAAAGAAACAGTATAGCCAAGGCAATTTTTAGTAACAAAAACAAAGCCAGAGTCATCACTGTACCATGCATTAGGTTATATTAGAAGTTCTCAGTGATCAAACCAGCATGGTATTGGCACAAAAATAGAGACATAGGCATCTGGAACAGAATAGAAAACAAAGACATAAAAACAGTCTCCCATAGCCGCCCAATCTTTGATAAACCAAACAAAAGCATATACTAGTAAATGAGCCCCTATTCAATAAATCATGCTGGGAGAACGGGATAACCACTCAAAAGACTGAAACTTGACCTGAACATTTTGCGACTTACAAAAATTGATTCAAGATGTATAAAGGATTTAAATCTAAGACATGAAATAATAAAAATCCTAGAAGAAAGCATGGAAAAACTCTTGAGGATGTTGGCCAGGGGAAATATTTTATAAAGAAGGTTTTAGTAGCAATTGTAACAACAAAAATAAATAAACTGGATGAATGAAGCTGATAAGCTTTTGAACAGCTAAGGATACAACAATTAAAGCAAATAGACAACGTTCAGAATGGTAAAAGGTATTTTCATGTTATAAATCTTACAAAGACTTGCTAACTAGAATCTGTAGAGAACACAAAGAGCAAGCAATCCCATCTAGCACTGGGCAAGAGACATGAACAGACAGTTCTCTGTGGAAGACAGACAAATAGCTAACAAACATATGAAAAAATCCCTAATCATCAGAGAAATACAAATCAAAACCACCCCAGGTATCACGTAACCCCAGTGAGAATAGTATACATCACAAAGTCCCAGAGTTGCAGTTGCTGGCACAGGTGTGGAGAAAGAGGGACACTTTTATACTGTTGGTGTGACTGCAAACTAATAAAGGCTCTTTGAAAAGAAGTATGGAAAATCCTCAAAGAACTCAAATTAGGCCTCCCATTTGACCCTACAATCCCATTACCAGGCAACTACCCAAAAGAAAAAAAATCGTTTTATCACAGAGACATTTGCACTACATGGTTTATCGTGGCACAATTTACAATCACCAAGATGTGGAAACAACCTAAATTCCCATCAACCTATGAATGGATTAACAATCTCTGGTATATGTATACCATACTAATCAGCCATAAAAAAAGATGGAGACTGTACATCTTTTATATTAACCTGGATGGAGTTGAAACACATTCTGCTTAGTAAATTATCACAAGAATTCACCTATAGTGCATCTTACAAAGGTACATGTGAAACTTACTAAATGTAGAGTATAAATGTTTTAACACAATAACTAAGAAAATGCCACAAAGGCTATGTTAACCAGTTTGATGAAAATATTTCAAATTGTATATATAACCAGCACATTGTACCTCATGACTACATTAATGTACATAGTTATGATTTAGTAAAAAAAAAAAAAAAAGCAAAAAAAAATTATCACAATAATTGAAAAGAAAATATCTAATGTACTCAATTACATTATGAAACCAGTAGATGATCTAACATGTATTCGCATAGGAGAAAAACTTAATTCTATTCAAGTGAGGGGGAGGGGGAATGAGGAAGGGAGTATTGGTGTGCTCCCACTTAAAAGGCACCAGGTAGGATTGCCAAATGGTGCACCTTTATGGCACACCTTTCGGGTGCAAGACACAATCACAGGAGGGACTCTACCTAACAAATTCAAAAATTGTGATCTTATTGTTTATACCCTTATGATAACCTGAAATAATTTTTTTTATTATTGTGTTCATTATTTTAAAATCTGCCTGAAATATAGCTTAAAGTTATAGCTTCTGAAAGTTATATCTTATCAAAGTTAAGATATTCCCTCCATCATCCTCCCATAATCTCACTTAATGAGAGTCCTTTCTTTCATATATAGTATATAGGACAAAGATTTGGACTGAAATTACTTCACACCCCTCTACAGAGTACATTAACTTTCTATGGCTCTCTTTCTCCCAGGCAGGGGTGTATCCAACTGAAAATGTGAGTAAGAGGCTATAAAATGTCTCATAAAAGAACAGATTCAGCATTCTTCTGAAAAGAGCAAATGTAAAACTCAGGACTAAATGGTGAAGAAATATAGAGAAAGGCAGCCTGCTGAGAATCTAAACAGTGGATAGTGGAGGAGAATGGGACAACAACCTGAGACATCAATAAAATCCTCAGGAGGTTTTTCTGAGATAGGCAGGGTTTCAACATGTCTGTAGAATACAAGATTCACTTTCAGGAACTAAACTTAAAAAGGAAAAAAATGGCAAGAAAATACAGAAAACTGGCATAGAGAGCACATAAAGGCATAAGCTCCGATAAAAATAAGAAACCCAACATTCTCATGTAGTGGAAAGATGGATAACAGCAGAAGCAGAGATGATAAAAATCTCTGACAAATAAAGGAATACAGTTTCTTTCTCATTTTCTCTCTCTCTCTCACCCAAATCCATAATCAGGTTTTCTTTTGCAATGAACTGGACCAATAAATCATTTATACAAAATCAAATTTTGAAAAGGAACATGTCTTACTTGCATAGAAGTATGTCCTGAACCTAAACTATGGTTAGAAGTATGAGGCCAACAGTCATGCCCCCTGCCTCTGCAACCACCATTCCTTAACTCGCAACACAAAGACAGAGATATGGGCAGGGGAGAGGGGAAGAAGTCAATACCTGAATAATTTGTATGGAGCAAGTGGCCTATACGGAAGAATTGGGGGGATGAAGATAAATTTTAAATGTCTTACCACAAAAAACACATAAGTGTGGTGATGGTGATGTTATGATTTAAGCATTCCACATTGTATATCAAATCATCACATGGTATCCCATAAATGTATATAGTTATGATTTAAATTAAAAATAAACAAAGAAAATGCTCAAACTTAATAAAAGCTTTATAAATAGCACAGTATCTTAATATATTATCTCGGAAATTATCATTTGAACCTATCATTACTTTAATTTGATTTAATTATAGTTATCAAACTGTGATTTCCAAGAGAGAAAAAAACAAAGTAAGCTCATCATTAAAATGGTCTCTCTGTTGACTAGAGTGACTGCATAAATCCCAGTAGACTCTATCTAAGATAAGTCCATTGATAAGCTTCTGAGGAAATGATGAAACTTAGCTTTATAGCTGAAGCTGTGTGTCCAGAAACTTTCAAGCAGAAAGATATATGATGTTGCAAGATATATGATGTAATATAGTATAATAATTTAATATAGTATAATAATTTAACTTTGGGTCCCCTCCCAAAATCTCCATAAAATCAATCACACTACTACACAGCACTCCCTAATAATGGTTGTAAAGGCTAAAAGTAACAAGTACTTACTATACATTAGACATGTGAAACTTACTTCATACTAACTTACTATGTCTAACGAAGGTCTATCCTGATCTCATGGAATCCTCATAATTCTAGAAGGGAAGCATCATTATCATCTCCATTTCATAGATAAGAAAATTAGACCTGAGATAGTCAAGTGATTTACCCACGGTCACACAATAAAAAGGAAACTTAGTACTTCAACTCCCAACTCTAACATTGCAATTCCACGCTCTTAACCGCTAACCTACACCACCTTCTTACATTCACAGACCTCCAAAACCATTCATCCAAACTTTAAACGCTAGTGGTTTAAATATGTATTTCCCAGCAAAAAGTTTTCTATGCATTTTAATAATCATTGAAATCTTTTATGAACCTCCACATAAATAATGATTATTTCAGTTATTCTCTTGACTCTATTCTCTTTCAAAAAGACAGTCTCTGCAAAGTCTAGGTTTAATTTAAATTCAAGCCATGTTGGAAAAAGCTTGCCATTCTCTTGAGTACTACTCTTCCTGATGTGGAATTGCTGACCTAGTTCTAAAGTAAGGGATAAATGCACATGGCTCAAATGCAGTCTTTAGGGAAAGAGTGGAGTTATTGTTCATGTCCCATTTACATAGAATGCTGACCTTTCAAAATAAGACATTTCTTATTGTAAATGTTTAATGAATAAAAAAAAATTGAGTTTATACTCTAACAACAATAATCTATGCTGCTTTGGCCTTGGTTTATTTTTTATATTGTAACCTGAGTATCTAACTTGCGCTAAGTCTTAGGGAATATGATATTAGTCCATGTTGATAGGTAAAATATCAGAGAGTTAATCCAATATAACTTTAATCTTGAAGATAAAATGGACAGCTAGAAAACAGCACTCTCTACTTACTCTAAATCAGAGAGGGAAAAGCCCATTAATTACCTATCTTATATTAAGCAGACAGACCTGTAATTGTATTGACTCGTATAATAAAGGGTTAGCAACATCAAAATTTTACTGATTAGAGTTATTGAAATTATAACCTGTGACACAAACTTTAGTAAAAGAAAACCATCAGAGTTGAGGTTAATTTGATATCAAAGAATAAAGTAAAGAAAGTCAATGTGATTAAATAAGAGCTATAGGTTAAGTTAAATAAGTGGATACACTAAGAAAAATATTTAAGGAAAATATTAAAACCTATGTTTTAGAAAGGATATATTCATTGCAAAGAATAGAAATCCTACAAGTCTAACTTAATGAAAAATGGGTCTTAACAAATAAGTGAACATGCAAATTCCACAGGTGTATATGCTAACAACAGTCAAGCTGAGAACCAAATTAAAGACTGAATGCCCTTCACAGCAACAACACATAATAAGATACCTAGGAATATATTTAACTAAGAATGTGAAAGGCCCCTACAGGGAGAACTAAGAAACTCTAAAGAAGGAAACAGCAAAGTATGTAAACAGATGGCAAAATATATGTTCGCATATCAACAGAATCAACAATGTTAAAATGTATATGCTGCCCAAAGTGAACTACAGATTCAATGTAATCCCCATTAAAATACCAATGTCATTTTTCACAGATCTAAAAAAAATAATTCTGTGCTTCCTATGGAACCAGAAAAGAGCCTCCAATAGCCAAATGGCATGGTACTGGCACAAGAACAGAAACATAGACCAACATATCAGAATGTAGAACTCGGATATAGAACCATCCTCATATTGCTATCTGATATTTGACAAAGGAAATAAAAACAAACATTGGGGGAAAGAATCCCGATTCAATAAATGGCACTAAAAAAATTGGATAGCCACATGTAGCAGACTGTAACAGGATCCATACCTCTCATCCCTTATGAAAATTAACTCATGATGGAAGGCAGACTTAAACCTAAGACATGAAACTGTAAGAATTCTAGAAAGAGAAGTTAGCAAACACTTGCAGATAACATGTTTTCTTTGGTTTAGGCAAAGAATTGATAAAGAAAATTGCAAAAGTAATCATAGCAAAACCAAAAAGAAACAAGTGGGACTTTATGAAATCTAAAAGCTTCTGCACAGCCAATTAAACAACCAATAAAGTGAACGGGCCACTTACAGAATGGGATAAAGTATTTACTTGCTGTACAACTGATAAAGGGCTGGTAATCAGAATCTACAAAGAACTCAAACAAGTCAGTAGGAAAAAGAAAACATTACAAAGGAGCAGAAACCTTTTAAAAGAAGATAGAATAATAGCTCACAAACAAATGAAAAAAATGCTCAACATCTCTAATCATCAAGGAAAATGGGAAATGCAAATCAAAACCACAAGAGATATCACTTAACTCCTGTGAGAATGGCTTTTATCAAAAAGTCACAAAACGAAAGTGCTGGGGTGAGCCAGGAGCATTCATACACTGTCAGTGGGACTGAAAAATAGTACAACTCTATAGAAAGAAGTATGGAGGTTCCTCAAAGAAACTATTCTATCCAGCAATCCCAATACTGGCTATTTAACCAAAGGAAAAAAGGCATTTTATAAAAAAGACCCCTACAGCCCAATTCGTAATTGCATAGATGTGGAAACAAACCTATCAATATATAAGTGGATTAACAAAATCTGGTATATGTATACCATGGAGTACTACTTAGCCATAAAAAGGTGAACTAATAGCTTTTATAACAATCTGGATGGAACCAGAGACCATTCTTGTAAGTGAGCTATTAAAAGAATGGGAAAACAAACACCATTTGTACTCACTATTAATTGGAACTAATTGATTAACACTTATGTACACATATAAAAATAACACTCCTCAAAATAAAGTAGGTGAAAAGAGAGAGGAGGGGATGGGTGAATTTATACCTAAGAGGTATAATGCACACTTATTGGGTGATGGGCACACTTTGACTCAAATGGTACAGAAGAAATTATGTAACCAAGTGTTTATACTGCCATAAGACTTTGAAATAAAATTTAAAAAAAATAAATCCCAAATAAGAAAAATAGAAAACTTTTATGGGGTTTTCCCAAATACAAGGGGGAAAAAAGGAGAGGAGAAAGGATTCTCAAAAACCATTTACTTGGTCAAATGTTTCCCATTTGTAATGCAGACAAAACAGTTAATTTCATGTTTAGAGTACTGTCAGTTGAAAACAAATGTCTAACAGTGCTTTTAGCCAAGTATCGTGTCTCATGCAAGTAATGCCAGCACTTTAGTATCCCAAGAAGAAGGATCACTTGGGCAACATAGAGACTCCATCTCTACAACAAATAAGAAAATTTATCTGGGCATGATGGTGTGTGCTTGTCCTAGCTACTCTGGAAACCAAGGAAGGAAGATCACTGGAGCCAGAAATACTGGGAGCCAGCAGTAAGCTATGATCTCGCAAGACCCTGTCTCTTAAAAAAAAAGAAAAAGCAAAAAGCTTTTGATTTGGGTTTTTGAATTCAACAAAGACTATTTGTATAACATAATTAAATTAGTATCTTCAACATACATTTTCCAATGTCTAAGTTTATGATTAATGTGTAAAAATAGTGAGCCCAGAATTCAGTCCACTGTTTATAAAAGTATTCTCATGATATCCTGATGGTAGGATTTCCATTGCAGTTCAAGAAAAGAACTTAAAGTCTAATGCAATTTAAGTCACTATATATTGAGTTTTGTTAGGTAGAATCATAAAATATCAGTTATGAATTAAAAACCAAACTTTTCTACTATCTTTTAAGTATAGCTTCCAAATATATTTCTATTAGTCATCTATCCAGCCATTTATGGGTAATATTATATATGCTACCTCATAAAGCTATATGAAAATATAGACACTTTCATTAATTATGGAAACACTTTTTAATTTACCAACTTTTTGGTGTGGAATATAAATTATTTTCTATTTTCTGTGGAGTTCATAGTGCCATACTTTCGACAAAAGAGGCATTTTGCATCCACTGACTGTTTTTAATCTTTGGTGGGCTATCTTCCCTTTACCTACAATTCCATAAGTTTTAGTAAATGCCCACTTTTCTGAACAGTATCAGACTTAGTGATGCAATTAGGTTTTGGATGGCTTTAATCAGTGATTAAACTTCCATTTTACTCTCTTTTTCTACAATACTCTAACAGATGAAGAAATACATGTAAGAAATCATAAGTCCTTAGATAATTAAGGGTTGATTACATTTCCTAATAATGTACCTCCTATAATTGCTTGTCCTTTGCTTTTATATTCACTTTATTGCAGGATTCCTCCCTTAGCAATCTTTCTCTGTGCATCTTAAAATGACTAGGTAATGTCAAGGGCAAAAAGCTAACATTTTTGTGTATAATTAATCACTAGAGTCATCTTGAATTGATCTTTTCTTTAAATGGGATTAATTGGAGAAATCTAACTTTTTAATTTTCAGATTTTGTGGAGCTGAGTTTAATACTATTTTAATTAATAAATGTTTCTGTAGATAGAAACACTACCAACTAATATTTAGCCAGGAGTGCAGAGCATTTCGTGTTTTTTACATTGTGGGCATCATTGCTTTAAGTTCAGTATGAAAAGTTTTATAAATTTTATCATCTGGAATTCATGTTCTAGCTTTCTTCAAAGTAGCTATCAGGGGACTCCATCTAATCCCCAAGCTCTTAGACTAGGGAGGAAATTGAGGCACAGAAAGGTTAAGAATTTGTTGAAGGTCAGAGGATGAAATCATGCCCAAGTTCAAACAATGAAGAAGGAAGCTAAAAGCCAAAACCAAAAGATTATTTAAAAAAAAAAAAAAAAGAACTATCACACCGTCACCTAAACCTAATTAAACCTTCTCCTCCATTACTCTCACCTGAAAGAATAGTTATTTCTTCAACAGATGTATCCCATAGCAGAAGCTGGCTAAGATTGTCCTGGAACTTCAGCTTTCCCAACATCAAAGATACAATAAAACTTTGGATAAATAGAGTATGGTCTATATACACCCGCTGCCAGAACTGCATAGCCCAGAGTTTAGAAGGATTGAAAGATACCATCTTTCCATCTGGTATCTGCCACCGAGAACTTCACAGTCTCAAACAACAGTTTTTCATTTTGGAAAGTAAGTTATGCAAGCTCCAGGAAACACTGAAGGCCATCTCAGAAAGCTCTTCTTGTCCAAGCTGTGGTCAAATGTGTCACATGAATAGTAAAATTACAGCTGTGCCCGCCTGTGTTCTAACCACCCCTGGAGAATGAGGAGCTGAAATTGTACCTCCTCCCACCCTGCCACAGCCAGCCAACCATCTTCCTCCTCCTCCACTTTCACCCCCACCTCCTCCACTGCCTCCTCCTCCACCACCACCACCGCTGGCACCTTTGCTGCTCAGAAAATCCAATCTCACTAAAGCACCTCAGACTAGACCATTACAAAAAGATGGACCCATGCAGGTAACGGTTAAAGATCTACTGACTGTGAAATTAAAGAAGACCCAGAGTTTTGATGAAAGGAGGAAGTTTGTACCATCACCAAAGACACAGAATCCACTGGTTACTGTCTCTGATCTACAGCGTGTTACCCTGAAACCAAACTCCAAAGTGTTATCAACTCGAGTTACAAATGTCTTAATTACTCCTAATAAAAGCCAGATAGATCTGCAGAAACTACTTAGAAAAGTCAATGTAGAGAGGAGCCCAGGTGGTACCCCTCTTACTAATAAAGAAAATATGGACTCAGGAACTGGTCTCTCCCCTATAATGACCCGGGCCTTGAGGAGAAAGTTTCAGCTAAAGAAAAATTTCATGAACCTTAAATTTTCTGCAGTACCTCACCAAGGATTCTCTGATGTCCATGCTGTATTCATTGTGAGATCTGATTCCCTCTCTTCACCAGCCTGTGTATTCAAAAATAGTAATAGAATTATAGTGTACATGTTACTGGATTTTTGTCTTGCCATTCTAAGATTGCCAAATGTAGTAAGAATATAAAACATCCAAGTAAATTTGAATTTCAGATAAACTACAAATAACTTTTCTTAGTATAAATATGTCATAAGTATTGATAGTTGTTTTTCTGAAATTCACATTTAACTGGGCTTCCTGTATTTTATTTAGCAACCTTATCAGGCAGTCCCCTGCAAAATCGACAAATACTGTATTTCTGAGTGCCCCCAGTTTGCCACATATGTGTGCTTAGCAGTGGACACTACAGTAGCTTTGGCCAAGATACCCATCATTCCCATGCTAAGTAACATGGAGAAAGAGGAACTCTCAGGATAGGGGGTATGACTGAAGGCATAGGATTAGCTTTGATGCTGCTATCTTCCTCTGCACTTCTAAGAATAAGCATAGAAGCTCCTCACTGAAAAGACACAAGGGGTTTCAGATCTTTACTGAACTTTCTAGTCTGACAGGGAGCAGCTACATGGTAGCCTGAAGATATCTTCAAGTTAGCATAGGTTAAAAAGATTACTTAGCCATTTCCCAGAAAAGCCTGTATTTCCACATGTAAATATTGCTTTGAGATGCCAAATAGAGTATTGTTGGAAAGTCACCAGACTGGAAAGTAGAACAGGGGCAGTGTTTAACACACAAGAGGCAGTCCTGTTTAAGAGACCCATGTTAATATTTATAAATATTTATGTATAAAAATTAAACAGGTGGCTCGGCGCCTGTGGCTCAACTGGCTAAGGTGCCAGCCACAAACACCTAAGGTGGCGGATTCAAATCCAGCCCGGGCCCGCCAAACAACAATGACTGCTGCAACCAAAAAATAGCTGGGCACTGTGGCGGGCGACTGTGGTCCCAGCTACTCGGGAGGCTGAGGCAGGAGACTCACTTGAGCCCAGGATTTGGAAGTTGCTGTGAGCTGTGATGCCATAGCACTCTACCCAGGGGGACTGCTTGAGGCTCTGTCTCAAAAAAAAAAAAAAATTAAACAGGGAAGGCCAGGTGCAGTGGCTCACACCTGTAATCCTAGCACTCTGGGAGGTTGAGTACGGTTGATTGCTTGAGCTTACAGGTTCAAGACCAGCTTGAGCAAGAGTGAGATCCCATCTCTAAAAAATGGCTAGGCATTGTGGTGGGTGCCTGTAGTCCCAGCTACACAGGAGCATAAGACAAGAGGATTGCTTGAGCCCAGGAGTTTGAGGTTGCCGTGAACTGTAATGCCATGTCACTCTGCCCAGGGTGACAAAGTGAGAATCTGTCTCAAAAAAAAAGAAAGAAAGAAAGAAAGAAATATATTAAACAGGTAATGAAATTAAGAGATATGTCTGCTTTGGGGTAAAGTTTTTTTTTTTAAAAGCCTGCTACCTGCATTTATATTATGTAAGAATAAATGAAATAATCACTGATAATAAAACAGATAAGTATTTGTAACAGAATAGTTCATGGGGCACTTTTTTTTTTTTAAGAGAGTCTCACTTTGTTGCCCTCAGTGGAGTGCTGTGGTGTCACCGCTCATAGCGGCCTCCAACTCATGGGCTTAGGTAATTCTCTTGCCTCAACCTCCTGGGTAATTGGGACTACAGGGACCTTCCACAATGCCTGGCTATTTTTTGTTGCAGTTTGGCCAGGGCCAGGCTTGAACCTGCCACCCTCAGCATATGGGGCCAGCACCCTCCCACTGAACTACAGGTGCTGCCCTACATGGGGCACTTTTAATATTCATAATATTATAAAACACCATGTACTCTGTCCAATTTATTCTAAATAATTTGACCATTCTTATGGAATAAAGGTTTGTAAGAAAAATTGTTATAGAAATCATATACATAAACATTTGTAAACCTGCTATTGTTATTGTACCAGTATTAAAATATGTTCTACTTTGTATCTTTTACCAATTTTTTGATAGATTTTATATTGTAGCCATTTGAGAATGCTACAATTATGGCTTCATTAAAGTATTGCTTGTCAAAAAAAAAAAAGTAGCTATCAGTATAAAGAAGCTCCCACTAAGATTTTGCCTCTTGCAATATTAAAAAATATTATTTAGCATTAGCCACATTTTGAAAACTTTTGCACAACAACAAATTTAAAAATTAAGCCCCCATTATAGCACACTAATAAAACATTACTGCCTGCAATTTCAGATCTTGAGGGATAAGAACAATACTATGAGGACTGGTTAAATTATGGAAGAGTATACATGTCCAGAACAGGAAAGCTACAGACTAAAATCTAGAGAGTAACTTTACTCAGTATGCTGTGAAGAGAAGACAAACCAGCTTCTCAAACCAAATCAGAGACTAAGGGTTCAGGTGTGAGCAAGTGGAAACCATTACGTACTAAGAAACAAAGCCAAATCCAAAGACAGAGGTCCATTCTTCTCCTTTTTCTTTTTTTCTTTTTTGACAAGGGATCTGATTGTGTCACATTGGCTAGAGTGCAGTAGAGTAACCTCAGAGTTTTGGGCTTATGCAGTCCTCCTGCCTCAGCCTCCTGAGTAGCTGGGACTATAGGTATGTACCACCGTGCCTAGTTAATTTTTCCATTTCTTGTAGAGACAGGGGTCTCACTCTTGCTCAGGCTGGTCTTGAACTCCTGACCTCAAGTAATCCTCAGGCTTTGGCCTCCCAGAGTACAAGGATTACATGCATGAGCCACTGTACCCATCCCAGAGTCAGTTGTTTAGCAAGAATCGACAATAATTCTTCAAAACTGAAGTTGGTGGCAGAACAGAGGTTGGAATAAAGGGGGAATGGGACAGGCCTTCATAGTCAAACAGTAAAACAATAAACTCTAAACTGCTATCCAACAAAGGGCAAAAGTCAACAGTTTAGAAGGCAACAAAAGAGCAGGAAGTGAGAAGAATATTCTATGGAAGTACTCTTCAAGAAAATGCACTGTGATAATGGAAAGGTCTATCCCTCAGCACCCAATGTGGCAGCCAGTCCACATGTGACTTCTGAGCATTTGAAATATTAAAAGTACAACTTAGGAACTGAATTTTTTATTTCAGTTTAACTTATTTAAATTTAAATAACCATTGGTAGCTGCTGCAGATGGTACATCTCTGAAGGTATATGACTGGTTTTAAGTCACATAGGTTGTGTTTCATTACTGTATGAACTCTTAAAAGGACCAAATCACATCCTTAAACTTCCACCAGTTTAAAAAATGTAGCTCGTTTCAGCCAGTATGTTATGCTACCCATTCTTCCTTATTTCTCATGACAGCTATATCCAACTAGGATAAGATTTTGGTATCATGGAGCTAAAATCAGAATACTGGGTTTGTGGGGATAAAGTTCTGGGCTCCCAGACAAATCCCTTGTGCAGCTCCCAACATGTATCCCCCAGTTAACTCACTTGGAGATTTCACTTTCACTAGAGACACATCTTGGGGTAAGCATGGAAGTGGTGTTCCTTGTGGATGTGGTCCTAAAAAGATGGAATAAGTAGGGAATACTCAAAGGGAATAAGAAATGGAAAGAAACAGGAACAGTGTTTATAAGGAAACATCCTAGGAACATGTCAGACAGCCTTCCAAAGTTAAATGGTGATTTCTGACAGTTGGTAGCATTCTTATATTTCACATGCACTTGATGGAAGGTGCCCTAGAAACTCTGCAGAGTTGGTAAACTGAATATTAATGTGATCTTTTTCCCTCCCAACAATGTGATGAGATTATAAATCTGATCATCCTGCTCTTTGTGGGTCTCAAAGGACTTGAACATCAAGCTCAGAGTGAGAACAAATGTCTGAACTCTATAAGTAAAATAGATAATATCCCTGAAATTTCTAAGCTGAATGTTGGGGGGAAGTATAGGAGTTGTTCTACCCTATATACTCCCTAATATAGAACCTCTGTAAGTTGACCTTTCAGTAGAACCTCTATAAGTTGACCACCTGAGTGACTATAACAAACTGGTCCACATACAAGGTGATCAACATAAGGAACTAGGCCTACTGTACTGATATATACATGTGGTACATGTCCTGTCTATGAAAATTAGGTCAACTTAAGAAGCTGGTCAATGTAGGAACATGGTCAACTATGAAGGGTCCACCATAATTTGGGAACAGGAAGACACCATCAGTAATAACTAGTCCTATAATATTCTCAGTTCCTAAAACAGTGCCTGGCATATGGCTGTCACTCAATAAGTGAGAAACGGGTGTCAACCCATGGACTATACACTGTTCTGAAATAGTATTGTCAGATTGATGAAGATTTCACCAACCATGTGGTCTATATGTTATAGATTTCTGAGTCTTGTCTATGGCATGGACACCAATTAGGTCATGCAGCACATTTTAGCTATCAAAAGTACAGCACAATCTTCTTCCAAGAACTGGTAGTAGGCCTACTTTTCTCTCTTTCCCCTCACTACATACAACTAAAATCCCTGGACATTACATATGTGTGTGTGCGCGGAAGTTGGAAAGAAGAAGGGGCCAGCCAGGGACCATATCAACAAGACCCAAAGAATGACATGATAATAAGTTGCCTGAGTTTTCTTTGTGCCTCATTTACTCCCAGTTTGAAGCTAAAGAAACACACAACCTGTAAATACCGATGGGTAAAGTCAAAAAAGAATCCACAACAGATATCTTTTCTCTCTAGCCAAATAAACTGGAAACAGCTAGTCTAGCAAGACAGAAAACTTTTAGACAATAACCACTATACTCCAGATATACATCATAGAAAACATGTGGCCTCATTGTCTCCCTGCCTCAACCCACAGCTGCAGAGGTAAAATGGAGAGTTTAGACTTCTACCTCCATGAGGCTAGAAAGAGATGTCCCCAGACCAATGTCAGAGTGGTGCCAGAGAAGGCCAAGTACCGAATGGGGACTTTCATTTCCACCAGCTAGTAAGGAGGTAGCTTCCTCCAGTGCAGGCAGACACCATATGGGGAGCCAGAATTCCCACGCCTACTCAGTAGTGACAAGGTGCCTCTGCATATCCCTGCTGGGCTGGTATCAGTGGAGAACTAGTGAATGTTGAGATGTTCATCGTTGCCTTGTGGTATTAAGGCCACCTACACCGCAGTGCCAATGAAGACCACGTGAGGAGGTGAAACCTTCACCCCAAGCCAGTTGTAACAAGGAGCCTCCCCTTGATGCCAAGGGAGACTTCCTGAGGAAATAGACTTCTGTTTCCCACTTGGCTGTAACAAAGCAGCATCTTCTTCTCCTTTTCCATGCCAGAGCATTGTCAGAGAAAGCCAGCTGAAATATATTTAAATAATATCCAGAGTCTCAAAATACAATATGAAAATATTCATACCTCCAACAAAAGACTAAATAAGAGTGATTTTGATTTGAATTTCTCTGATGATTAGGGACAATGACTGGGCATCTACCCAGAAGAAAAAAGATCATTTTATCATAAGAACATTTGCACTAGACTGTTTATTGCAGCTCAATTTACTATCGCCTAGATGTGGAAACGACCTAAATGCCCATCAACTCAGGAATGGATTAACGAACTGTGGTATATGTGTACCATGGAATACTATTCAGCTATAAAAAGGTAAATAACCTACATCTTTTGTATTAACCTGGATAGAGCTAAAACACATTCTTTTTAGTGAAGTATCATAAGAATGGAAAAACATGTATCCAATGTACTCAATATAATATGAAGCCAGTAGATGGATCTAATACATGCTCGTATAAGAAAAAAACTCAATTCAGATCAAGGTGGGGGGAGGGTATTGAGGAAGGGTGTGAAGAGAAGAGGAGGAGGGGGGGGGGATTTATATGCTCCCACTTAATGGGCACGATGTCAGAGTATGTGGCATACCTCCTGGGAGCAGGACAGAAGTACAACCAGGACTATACCTAACAAACACAAACATTATAACCAAATTCTTTGTACCTTCAAATTAATAAAAATTAAAAAGAGAGAGTAAATAAGAAAATAAAAAAGACAAAATACCAGATTCAGGAATGAAATAGGAAATGTACTATGAGCTCTGCTGACATCAAAATGAAAAGAATGGAATACTATAAGCTACTCTGCAAATCTACACCTTAGATAAAATGGGTCAACATCTTAAAAAATTCAAACTACTATGACCTATCCAATATGAAATAGATAATTTAAATAGTCCTATGATATTAATGAAATTGAGTTTGTAATTTTAAAACTCCCAAAACAGAAGTGTTCACAGAATTTCACAGAAGATTACTGCCAAATATTTAAAGAAAAATGAACACCAACAATTCTATAATATCTCTTCCAGGAAACATAAGAGAAAGAAATTTTCTAACCCACTTTATGTAGTTAGCATTACTAAACAAGATGAAGATAGTATAAATCAAAAACTATAGATCAATGTGGCTCAAAATATAGACACAAAAATTTTTAACATTTTAGCAAATAAAATTCAGTAATATATAAAAATAATTATATACCATGACTGAGTAAGGTTCATTCTAGGGTTGCCAGGTTAATTCAATCTTCAAAAATTAATAATGTGGGGGGACACAGTGACTCATGCCTGTAATCCTAGTATTGTGGGAGGTGAAGTTGTGAGGATCACTTTAGCTCAGAGTTCAAGACCAGTCTGAGCAAGAGCAAGACCCCATATCTACTCAAAAATAGAAAAATTAGCTGGGCATTGTGGAGCAACTTACAGTTCCAGCTTATAGTCCCAGCTACTCACAAGGCAGGAGGATCACCTGAGCCCAGGGGTTTGAGATTGTTGTGAGCTAGACTCTCTAGCCTGGGGAATAGAGTGAGACTGTCTTGATTTAAAAAAAAAAATCAATGAATGTAATCCATCATGTTAACAGGCTAAAAAAGAAAACTCACATGATCATATCAACTGATACAGAAAAAGCACTTGATATAATTTACTCACTCATGATAAAAACTTTCAGAAAACATAACTAAAGGCGATTTTCTCAACTTGATAAATATCTACAATAAACCTGCAGCTAACATTATTCTTAATTGTGAACAACTGAATATTTTTTCTATAAGATTGAGAACAAAGATAAGGAAGTCTGCGTTCACAATTTTTATTCAGAATAGTGCTGGAAGTTCTAGCCAGTGCAACAAATGAAGAAAAGGAAATAAAAGGTATATGTGTCAGAAAAGAAGAAATGAAACTGAAAGAAAAGTAAAATCAGAGAGAAAGAAACTATTTTCAGATGACCTGATTGACTACATAGGAAATCCCCAGATCTATCCAAAAACTCCTACAACTTTCTGGAGGGAACGTGTCAAGTCTTCATTTTTCTGTTGTCAGTTTGGATCACACAGTAAGCACTCAGCTATGGCTAGATCACAAAGATTTATTTACCACCAGACTCTGTGCCAAATGGTCTAAATGAAGATATCCCTGGCCTAAAAGGGAAAAGTTTGGGACAAGTAGACTGGAGGATTCAGTCCCACCCTCTCTTGTCTCATACCACACACTGTGTCTGATCACATCTTGTATCACAACTTCCTGGCCCCATCAGTGGGTCTTTCCCTCTTGAATTTGTAGGACCATTAGTGTTTCCCCAGGAGTTTTCAGGAATCTCCAATAGACTGTTGAGAATATCCATTTACTGTTTTGAATTTCAAAAAGAAATTAAAGAAAACAGTCAGACAACTCTCTCAGTGGTCCATATACTTTAAGTAACTGTGCCCTTAAGAGGAATTTGCATTGATGGGCAACTTAGATGGGTTTTATCAACCAACAGAGAAGGTCAAATGGTCATATTCATTACACTCTCTCTTTTGGTTTCAAGTAGAAGTTATGGTGTCAGTATCTATACCATCTATTGGTAATCAGAGTCCTATGACAGCTGTAGGTTTTCTAAAAATCAGGATCAGTAGATGAAAACATGGCAGGTGTATTTGACAACAGAGAAAGTTCCCAAGCTAACAGGGTTTTTCTTCAACTTTCCATTTACCAGCCAGACACGGAAATTTTGAACAATGAAAATAATTTTCTGTTTCAAAAATAAAAATTACCAGAATTTATATGATTTTGTTAGAGAAGAAAACACACACACAAGTGCTACTCCTTTAAAAAATGAAAAGTTTTAAAGGGCCATCTATAAGGTCTTTGACCATCAAATACAGTCCTCTTAAACATGTGGCAAAAGATAAAGTTAGCACTATTGATATTTAAAAGAAGCTTCATCAAAAACTACTTTTAAGAAATTTTAAGTCCATAAAGAAAGAGTCTGAGAATAAAAATCTGGTTTCAGAACATTCACATGCCAAGAGTGAAAAGGTGTTAAGACCTTGGGCTCTGGGCAGTGTGTGTGCCCCAGGCAGGGCTCCTGACTTCCCAAGACAGAGCTCACTATCTCCTGAACTGTCTGAGTTGTGCTCTGCACATGTGCCCTACACCCCCATGAAGCTTCATTTCCTTTAACTGTTTCTTCATTTTCATCAAGAAGAGGGGTGGCGAGGGTCATGGTGTGGTGACACTCCTCTTGGAGGCGGGACATAATTATAAGAGGGACTTTACCTAACAATGAAACCCCAATAATTTAAAAAAACAAAAAACACTTCTCCACACTTAGCCATCCTTTCACCCCACCATTATTCTAAATATGACATGCCCCTTTCTTTCCTCTTCACTGATGTGGTAACTGCTGTTTGGCCTTCTTGAAGGTGTTGTTTTATAGAAAGGGAAAAAAAAAATCAAAGGAAAAAAAGCCTATGCCCTACTGGTTATGTCAGCTTCAGAAATCATTTCTGAGGACAAAAGCTGCACTGGGGATGGTTGGCCAGAATTCCGGGTGTCACGGTGTGTAAACCTCAACACTAGAATAGTCTTCTCAGATCCTGAAATGCCACAGAGCAGCACAAAGGAGACAGACATGCTCTCTGGTATTTCATGTCACCTTTTAGTCCTGACAGAACAAAGGTTACCAAGTGATAGAAAATTTCTCTCAAAGTGCAGTTCCTTTGCTGACTTTGAGTTTTAGATGCAAGTCCAGTGAGAGAAGTAGCACCAGTGTTACTTGGTCTCTTTATTTATTTATTTATTTTCAGTCTATAGCAAAAAGGAAGGTAATTTCTTATTTAGCTGGATTCCTAAACCAGGCTCCTAACTGGTCACCTCCTCCGCCCTCACTTCCCTTCTTACTCCCTCCAGTTCATTCTCCAAGAACAGCCAGAGCAAGCCTTTAGAACACACCAGATGGTGAACTTCCTCCATTCAAATCTACAATGTTCAGCCTTTCAGTTGGGGTTAATGCCCAACTGTTACCCATCTCCCCACCCACTCACCCTCCTTATTGCACTGACCTCATCTACCACTGCCTTGCCCCTCTCTGTGCTCTGACCTCCCAGTCTCTCTGCAGTCCCTGGTACATACCAAACCGGCTCTAGAGTTAGGCCATCTGCACTGGCACATCCTTCTGCCAGGATCACTTGCCCATTGACATCACTGCCTTCAAGACTTTGCTCAGATACCAACATGGCAAAAAGATCTACTTTAAGCCTCCTGTAAAAGATGAAAATCCTTTTTTCCCTCCTGTATCTATTACCTTCTAACTCTTTGAATCCAGATCTAATTTTCATTTGTCCATATTGTTTATCAAGTCTTTTGTTTGCCATCTGCTTACAGTAGAGGTTGACAAACACAAGGGATGTTTGTTTTATCTGCCAATTAATTTAACTACTCAGAACAGTGACTAGCATGTGCCTGGGAGACAGTCAAATTTGTTGAATACATTAATTAATAGTGAGTTGGCTTATTTATTTATTCTTTGAAGATAATAAAGGTTTTGTTTTTTAAAGAAGAAACTATGTTATTAGCAAAGTAACTGAAATTCACAATCACCAAAGAAATCAAAAACTGTATTTTCCGAATACAAACTCATAGACTACTGTTTGTCTTTTCCCAATGATTTGTGGAATACTTATGGAATTAAAGTAAGCTGTAAAGCCCATGTCAATTTGAGTTAGCAAGTAAATAGAAATTTTGAAAAATATTTTTAATTGCCTTCATCTCATAAGACCCACTTTCACTTTCAGACAAATTGCCAACCCCCAGCTGCAAATACATGGGAACTATACCTGTAGTCCCAGTTACTTGGGAGGCTGAGGCAAGATAATCACTTAAAACCCAAGAGTTTGAGGTTGCTGTGAGCTGTGACGCAACAGCACTCTACCGAGGCATCACAGTGAGACTCTATCTCAAAAAAAAAAAAAAGACATGGGAACTAGAATTTTGGCATGGTATCAGAAGTCTCTCCTAGAACTTTGGCTCAGTATCAGATGTTTCTCCTGTTGCTTGGTGCTTATGTCAGTTAATCAAACTCCCTTCTGGTTCTAGAGATTTTCTTGGCAAGATGCTCCAGTCTGGGGCCTGGGTTTGTGTCCCTAACTCCTTGGTCTCCTAGCAATGCCTTGTGGCCCATGTTTTCTAATATTCTAGCTTTCTGGGTCTCTTGACTGTAAATTTATGTCCCCCACTTATTTCTTGAGCCTTAGCTAATTTTCCAAATCCTGACCTATAAGGTAGATCCAAAGACACATCACTCAAACCCTGTTCTCAGAATACCTGTTCACCAGGTGTGGTAAGTGTGGCCAACAGATAGCCTGCAACTGTCAGGCTCAGCAGGGACTATCAGCTGCAGAGTGCTGTCTGCCCATGGTCACATGTCTCCTTGGAGCAGCATGCATGCAGTGATGACTGAATGGGGGACCGTCTAAGGAGCAGTACTTGCTCCAGAGGTCCCTGCTCGCTGGTCAAGACATGGCCAGACATGTTTCATGATCCAACTTCTCCCTCTCCTAATCCCACTCCTTGTGTCTTCCTTCACAGGTACTGATGCCTAATAAGCATCTTGTATCACCAAATAGCACCTCACTGTCTGCTTCTGGAGAACCCGATTGGCAGCAACTAACAACGCTCCTAACAAAGAGAAATGTCAAAATTGAGAAACTTGACAAAGTAGAAAATGAAGCAAACTATATATGTGAGCGACATGATACACTGAGGAGGCTGATCTACCACTGAAGCATGCAAAAAACAGAGACGAGGCTTCATTGTCCTGTGTGTTCTTAATGTCAGCTGACAGTGTAGGCAAGCTCTTTTACTTCCTTACAACTTAGGGTCAGAAATCTCTTCTAACTCACTTTCTAAAAACCCTTCCTTTATTTTAAGTTGATCGTTTATTTTACAAAAACCTAAAATGCACATTGATTCTGGAGAAATGGTCAGAATACAGTTTAGGAGGCAATATATCAGGGTGCATTAGGATTTAATTCTGAAAAGTGTATTTTAACAATAGCCGTTTGTCAGAAATTTACTTTCAACTATACATCTTTCAGTTTTCAAACAATTTTAGCATAAAGTGTATCCTTTTTTATTTGTAAGATACAGTGAATTCATGGTTAGTATTTTGTTGGTGGTCAGTACCACCTTGCCTTGGTTGAAATCATTCACTGCACTTCAGTGTGACATTTCCCTACATGTGTGTCATTCAAAGAGAAACTGCCTTTGATCTAGTGCACCATCCAATAGCTAGCAGACAGCTTAGCTGGACCCAAAAACCTTGCATAGGTGCTGCCTTCCCTCTGCCTGTGAGTGAATGTAGTTAACATTTTTCAAATCCCCTCTAGTCACCTAGTGATTCTCTGAGTGGCTGATTTCTGTGCCAAACCCATTCGGTTTGGCCCCTTATGAACAGTTCTGAATTCCAAAGGCTGCTTGTTTGAAAATTCATGAGCTTCTCAATGATGCAGTTCCTTTTTTGGCTGCCCTACTGCTCAGTTAGTTCAGACAACAAGCTGCTTAGGGACGGATAATTTTTCCTCTTAGTTGCCAAAACCTCCGGGGGGGTTGGTATTTTACTGCTATTGTGAAATTTTCAAAAGTTTGGAAAACAGAGGATTTTATTTTTTGTTTTGTTTTGATATAGGACGTTTTGACAATGGCTTTGGCACGGATACAAAAATCTCCGTGCTTCTAAACCAGAATAACATTTGCAGCCATCTGGCTTCCATGTAGCACCCTCTGAGTGGGATAGATAGAAAAACGGTTAGCAATTAAGAGGTTTAAAATGCTTTTCCCATTAGTTTCTGAACTGAACTATCCCATGATAAAGATACAATAGGCTGTGAAGGAATTGCTGATTCTTTCTCAGCACACTTCCCATCGTTATAAAAATTGTCTGAAACCTCCATTATTTCTTAATTTCTCAATCTCTCTCCACTATCACCACCATCATTCACCTAGATTTCTAGACTCAATTTTTTTTTTCAAATATAACATCCCCTATTAAGACAAACTGAGAAATCCATTAAACAATCCACTGTATGCCCAGTTATACTGATTATTCTATTCTCCCTTTTGAATAAGACTAATCTTGATTTCAAGAAATGTAGGAAAACTTTCAACAGCAGAATATGAATCATTGTGTTTTAATTTTAAGTTTCAAGGTTTAATGATGCCATATATAGGTATGATATCTCTATGATGAACATTAGATATTTTATTAAGATATTTTTAAACAAAGCATAGAATAAGTTTTTTTTTTTTATTCTTTTTTTTGAGACAGAGTCTCTTTTTTTGCCTCAGCTAGAATGCAGTGATGTCATCACAGCTCATGGCAACCTCAAACTCCTGGGCTGAAACTAACCCCTTTGCTTTGAGTAGTTGGGACTATAGGTAGGCACCACTACAGGTGGCTAATTTTTCTATTTTGGGGAGAAACAAGGTCTCACTCTTGCTCGAACTGGTCTTGAACTCCTAGCCTCAAGCGATCCTCCTGCCTACCAGAGTGCTTGGATTACAGGAAATTTTTTGATTCTTGAAACTGAGAAGCAACAGTTCCTTTAAAGCAGAAATTTGCCTCTGACCTTTTAAAAAATTATTCAAAGGTAATTACTATAAAAATCTGCAGATATCAATGTATATAAACAGCACTACCACCTTGGAGTCTTGTCGATTTCTAGTACAGTAATAGGAGACCAAAGTTATCCAGCGTTCTAGAAACACATTAGCAGAGGTGGGCTGAGATAAAAGAGGAAGGTGAGATAGTTTGGGAAGAAGTTTATAATTTCCCCCATCCAGCCTGCCCTCCAGAATCCTTTCCTCTCTCTCCAGGAAACATGACCTGCTAGTTTATCTAAGAGGCAGCTTTGCACTGTCACGTATTTTGCATTTTTATGTACAGTAACATGTTTTTATCCAAGCATTTCAGAGATTTCTCCCTTTCTTGTCAAGTTCAGAGAACCCAAAGCTGGAGGAGATCACACAGGAATTTTCCCAAACAAATTAGCATGTTGAAGAATGATGTAAATAGTAGAGCCATTGGCAGCCTGAATTTACCCTATGCTTGAGCATGTTTTGTAGCACAGCAAAGACATTAACAAGTGATGTTTTCATGCACTTGGGCTAGTGATTTACAAAGTCGCTTCCTGATTAATAGAGTGATAGAAAAGAATGTTGTTATCCCAAGTAAAAAGAATCATAAAATGGTAATGAATGTTATAAAACTTCATGAATATTTCATCTTAAGACAGGTTATCAGATTTATCTTAAGGTTAAAGAACACATAGGCCATAAATTAGGCTCAAGATGGAGTTATGTGAAGTCCAGAGCTGGTGAGAACCATTTACATGTTAGGCAAGGCTATCTCTAGGCATTTATTACTTTGGTCCTATGTTAGAACCCAGTTAGTTTAAGATAGAAGAGAAAAAGTCAACTTTAAAATAAAAAAACTTCAAAAAGATTAGTAACGATTTCTAGGAAGCATTAGAGGTATTTTTAAAACAGAATTTTCTGTTTTGAAATTTTCTCATTGAAATTATTAAGTATTCAGAACTATAATTAACATTCAAAAATAAAGGTATCACAGTGCCATGATACCATAGAATGCTATAATGAGTATAGGCTCATCCTTTAGCTATGAACCACACATGTAATCATCATGTATTAATCCTTTAAAATATCACCAGTTTCAAGGCAATTTCTTGTTTGGAATATTTATAGTTACCTTAAAATTCACTACTTATTTTTTATATAGGTATTATATTTTATTTCTTCCAATGAGACCCCAGAAAAATATTCTTCCCCAGTCTACCGTAATGACATAGTTTAGTGATTATGGAACTTTCCCCTTAGCTTGGCAGCTAGCTAAGAACAATCTCCTTTACTTGTTTAGGTAAATTTTTCTGTCTTGCTTATGATTGTCATTGTACAAGAAATGTTATTTAAATATCAAAATAACCTTTCTACAAATCCTAAGCTCTCATTCATTCATTTGATCAAAATCAATAAAATTTTATACTTTACTCTTTGTAACTAAAACTAAAATCAAGGATTTGATCACATGCAGTAGATTTTGAAAGTAATTTTACAAAGGAATCAAGTGGGGTAGGTATCAGATCATTTACATAGAAAATGTTGAACATCATCAATGCTCTAGAATGGTAAAAAAGAGAGTGAGCAAATAGACAAGATACATTTTATTTCTAAGAATAAAGTCAGATTAGAGTTTATTATCCTGAGGAATGTTTTGATAAGAACGGAGCATTTCCAAAGTTAAATTACAAGTTCTTTTTATGTAGGTCTTAAACATAAAAATTGTCCTTCATTTTAGAGAAGAAGCAGCAGTTCACATTCTAAATAAATCATTGCCCTAAGATGGTATGTCTCAGCAATTCACCATCCTCATCTTTCTCACTACCTATGAGGTTGACAATTAAATTCAAGAACTCATCCTAGAAGAAGGGCTATGTACATCATTATTGACTATCACTATGCTCATCTTCGAAGCACTCCCTTTGGGAAGCTATGCATTGATGCCAGTGCCTAGGTTCAAGTCCACCCTCCAGAGCAATTTTGGGACTCTTTCTGGAATGGCCATCAGAGGTGTCATTATAAGAGTTCTGACAATGAAGTTTGCAAACTTTTCCTAGAAAACATGCTTTGAAGGGTGGACGAGGCTCTGGCTTCAGTTCACAGCTTCACAAAGGGAGTCCTTCAAAGGGGACTGCAGTGACAGTCAGCACTGGGGTATCCAGTACTTCTAGGATGAGTTCTCAAGCTTAATTGTTCAACCTCATAGAAAATCTAATACAGGCTGAGTATCTATTATTACAAAATGTTGAGACCAAATTTCAGATTTGTTTCAGGTTTTGGAATATTTTTACATATATAATATGATTTCTTAAATATGGGTTTCAATTTTTACCAAGAAATTCATCAATATTTTATATATACCTAATAAGCATAGCCTAAAGGTAATTTTATCCAATACTTTTTAAATAACTTTATGGATGATACAAAATTTTGACTGCAACCCACCACATGAAATCAAGAATAGCAATTCCATTTGTGGCATCATGTCACACTGAAAAAGCTTCAGGTTTGCATTTGGGGATTAGGGATGCTCAACCTGCATTAAGATAAGAACTAATGTTGATTAAGGAGGTAAGATGTGCTGGTTCCTGTCCTAAGTGTTTTACATGTATCTATTTAATCCTCATTTTAAAATATGTATGGTAAATGCTAAAATTTATCCCCATTTTAAAGATGGGGAAATCAGGCACAGAGAATCCAGTAATATGTCCGAGTCACACAGTAAGTGCATAGCAGTGCTGGAATTTACAATGGGCCATCCCAGGGTTCTCTCTGTCATGTCACATGGCAGAGTTACACAGTGTACACAATATCTATGGTGACAATCAGCAGGACTATAAACAGAAATTACCATCAAAAAGGAAAAAACCTGGGTGGTGCCTGTGGCTCAAAGGAGTAGGGCACCAGCCCCATATGCCAGAGGTGGTGGGTTCAAACCCAGCCCCAGCCAAAAATGACTACAAAAAAAAAAAGGAAAAAACTATTTACATGTATCTTTGGATATTGTTTTATATCTGTTTATAAGGAGGAAGAAAACTCCGATTTGATTTTCTATGAGGCAAATATACTAGTGTAGACTTGACTCTCAGAGCAATGTATTTGCTCACTGATTATTTGCCCTTTAATTAATTTTTGATTTTGTTCTTACTGTGGTACTCAGATGCAGTACACATATAACATCACTTAGGAAATAATAATTTTTAAAAACTTTCCGCGCAAAAAACATATACTGAACTGTCACAAACGTTGCCCTGAACAGATTTATAATGTTTTACCCACTAGATGTCACATTTTTGATTCAAACCGGAAATTGTGTTTTTAATTTCTAGAGGAAAACGTCCTACAATGTTTAAATCCAGGTATAGGGAATAAGAATACCAAAGACTCCCTGGTACAGAGTCATTTGTTCAATTTCCTGACCTGTTTCAGCCTCAAGAACAAGGACAGCCTAGGATGACAAAAGGTTTACAGCAGAGACAGATTTATAGTCAGAACCCGTTTTCTCTGTTTTCATTCATTTTGAATGATACAAAGAATAATCTTGCTGCTAATACAAATGCAGCAAACTGAGCCATTAAATTGACAGTGTGATCTATCCCACTTCACACTGCTTTATAAGCAAAATGTATCATTCTTGGGAGCTTTCTCCTGGTTAAATAATTGTGAGAAATATATCTCTTGCCATTACTTTTATTGATAAAACACAGCACGTCATCTTAATTCATTCTTCCACTGCTCTATTTTATCATCCACTGAGTGATTGGGATTCTGATCACCCTGCGTTCCGCTGTCAGATTGAAAGCTTCTATCTACTCATCTGTTATTCTTCACGAAGCAAAGCTCCAGTGTAACATCTGTTTCTCACTGAATCTCTGCCAGAGAGTCAGATTTCAGCAAGTAATAACCTTGGGGTTCCCCTAGAAGCCCTCAAGGGTTTCTGCTATGTCAAGGCCTAAAGCTATCTAGCAGAATTAATGGACAAAGCCTTGTTATTCTGTTTTCATTTTTTAAATTTAATTTGGGGTACATGAATTTGGTGGAGTAATGATAACGTTTTACACTTTTTGAAGCTAGTCATCACTTTCTTTAAAAGGCTGGAAGCTTTAGCTCCATATCTTGAAAACTTTATTCTTTTCCCTTTTCCACAATTGATGTTTAGCTATACTCATATCTTACTTTAATCTCAAAACACAGAGAAAATTTGTTTTGTCTGACTCATACTTTTATGAAATATCCCACTTCTAATAACAAGTGATGATTTACAATTTCTATTCTGACACTACCACCTATTTGGATACTTTGTTTATATTTCTTGATGGCATTTGACTGTTGAAAATTAATTTACCCATTTATTTCAAATTAATGAGAAAATATTTTAAATAAATGCAAATCAGAAGCTAATTTTGGTCATAACACCAGGGAAAATTGCACATATAACTTGGAAAGTTTGAAGGTATTGATCATTTTGATTATTAGTCTTAACTTATGCTGGAAGCTAAACTGTATACTTTGAACTGATGTACAGATGTGTATTAACACATAAATATGCACACATATATACTTACACATAGTATTTATATACCTGTCAACACTATGTTGACAAAATTTCAAAATCATTACCAGGGGAAATAAGTAATCTACTTTTTTGTTATCCATTACTGCAAAACAATTCATACAAATTTAGTGGCTTAAAACAATAATGATTTATTATTTTTCATGAGTCTGTGAATAGATAGACCTCAAATTAGAAGATCTTCTGCTCCACATGACATTGTCCAGGTCACTCACTCAGCTGCATGCAGCTGGCAATTAAGCTTACCTGGAAGATCCATGGAGTCTTAACTTATGTCTGACATTTTGGTGCTCCTTCACATGGCCACTCCTCACACCTAGCTTGGACTTCCTCCCAGCATGGTGATCTCAGGATAGTCGGACGTTACACAGCACCTCTCTTCAAGAAAAGGAAAGTAGGAGCTAAGCTCCCTTATGGGCTAGGTCCAGAATTGGTATAGCATCACTTAAGCTGCTTTCTTTTTGACAAAGCAAGTAACAAGACCAGCTCCAATTCAAGAGAAAGGGAAATATCACTCTATGATGATAATGCAACATGGATAATAGAGGGAAGGAAGAAATTCACATCCATCTTTGAAGATTATCTAGCATGTATACCTAAATTTAAATTTCAAAATCCTGTAGGGGAATGGGAGGATGGATCAAGATGTTGGACTAGAAGCAGCCTGCACTATACCTATCTCAAAGAGAAGATAGAAAGTGGGAAATAGATACTCACCTTTGGATCAGTCATCTAAGCAAGAGCACTGATGATAGCCATGGAGACAAGGCAAGAGTGAAGTGAAGAAGATAGAAGTAAAACAGGTTGATTAGCAGGACTAGAGGTAATTAGAGAAGGTACCCACATGTGGGCAAGGGACAGAGGAAATTCCAGGCCCACACTTCACATGAGGATATTTCAATCATAGTGGCAAAGAATGGAGGGGCCTTCCACCACAGCAGCCCTCCAGATTGATACAGAGACCTGACTGGAGGCTGTGCAGCTATATTGCTATGGTGAGTAAGGACAGCTGGCTTGCAATCCCTGGGCACTGTGGCTGGGGTCATTGTAATGTCCCAATCTTTGGACCATTGGTGCCACAGCTGCCTGAAAGGCCCCAAGACATGTGAAAGCCAGTGCAGCCATAGTCTTTGGATCTGGCCAAATGGCATTCCACAGACTTATGCCATCCTGTTCAGACACTCTAGGTGTTGCACCCTGACCTAGGGCCACCCTGACTTGCACATATACAGACCTGCTTCATCCCATGTAGGCAACTGGTACAATTCCTCTACTTTGTCCAGGGTGTCCACTCCAGTCCAAATGTGAGCTGTGGCCCACCAGCTGCTCCTAAATGGGGACCACTCCACCCCATTTCCTGTGGGTCTGCAGTACCACTACACCCTGTGCACCTAGTATTCCCTATACCACACCCTGCACTGACCTTGCCCTGCTCATGCACCTGGCACCTTGGCCACCCAGACCTACATGTGTATGCAGTGTACCCAGCAAACTACATCTATCCTGTATACAAGCTCCATCCTGCCAGACAGCCCCACTTCATGTGTGCACAGGGCACCAGGGGCCATCTCTGCCACAGAAGCCTGTGACATACATAGAACAGGGAGATGCAGCAGGGCAGCAGCATTAAACATTCACAGTGCATCCACCCCTCTCCTGCCTGGTCAGGTTTCTAGAGTAGGACCTAAGTACACCACCCAGGAATAAATCCCAATCTTCACTCAGCAAATAGAGGTCCCAGCACAAGAGGACAGGTATACCATCTCTGCTATCCATTTTGAGACAAGAGAAGAGACCCCAGATGAGACAACTAGCATAAAAACTCCAGCAACATGAAAAAAAAAAAAAAGGCTATCTCAGTCCACCTGACCCCCACAAAAAAATGAACTCCAACAAAAAGAAAATTATTGAAATAACAGACATGGAATTTAGATTGTGGTTGACAAACATGATGAATGGAATTGAGGAGATAGTAAAAAATCATCTCAAAAGAAACCCACCCAAATAAGTCAGGACATAAATGAAAAATTCACTAAAGAGATAGATGGCATTAGGAAAGAGACAACAGAACCTAAAAAAAACTCAAAAACTCATTTAGGTAATTTCAAAATATAGCAGAAAGCTTTAAGAAAAGACTAAATTAAGCAGAATAAAAAATTTTAGAACTTGAAGACAAGGATTTCATAGTTTCTTAAACAGTAAAAATGGTAGAATATAGAATAAAGAAGAATGAAACATTACTGAGAAATATGAGACCAAACAAAATAAATAAGTATAAAAATTTTAGGTATTCCCAAAGGAGAAGAAGAAAAAGCACTAAGCATGGAAAATCTACTGGACAAAATAATAAACACAGGAAAATTTCTCTGGTATCACTAGAGGTTAAATATCCAAATAGAAGATGTTCATTAAACACCTAGAAGATTCACAGCACATAGGCCATCACCAAGACATAGAGTCATTGGCCTGACCAAAGTCAAAGTGAAAGAGAAAATCCTACAAGCTGCAAGACAAAAGCCACAAGTTACTTGAAAAGGAAAACCCACTAAACTGACAGCAGAACTTTCAAAAAAGACCTTTTAAGCCAGAAGGGGTTAGAGTTGAAATTTTAGTCTTTTAAAAAGGAATAACAAGAATAGCAAGCCAAAAGAATACAAGAGGCAGAGGCAAGATGGCAGACTGAAGCCAGCTTTCCACAGAGGCTGCCGTCCAGAAGGAGACTTAAAGGAGAGAAGTTTAGCAAGTAAGCCAATCATTTAGAGCTGAGCCAAGAGAGAAGATTGAAGAACACACATCAACCTTGCTGAGGCAAGCTGCCACCCCAAAAATACAATCAAAAGGTACAAAATCCACCACCAAGTGGATGGGAGTCCCCTCCCCAACAAGAGCTCGCAGTTTACTCCATACAAACAAGTGAGCAGAGTTCAAACATCCTCCCACTCTATCCCATGGGAGACACCCCCTAAAAACTGGACCTCCTACACCTACTAGGGTGCCACGGCACTCTTCTGCCAGGCATAAAATGTAAAGTGGTATAAAACTGTATATATTCTATACTTGCAACTCTGAACTCCCAGGATTCCCCTCCACACTCACCCTGAGATCTGAAGGTTTGTCACCCATGGAGTCCAGATTTTTAGGCATTTTCTTGAGAGGAATGGAGGGGGAAAGGGCTGGTGCTGGTCTGTGCTGACTCTATGGCATGGGAGAAAGGAGAGGACAGAGGACAGTCAGCTGAGAGGGAACCATATAGGAACTGTGGTATCCTGAGTTGCAGAGCAGCAGCCACAGCAACAGGAAAGGCTCACACCCTGAGGCCATTTCAAATAGACACGCCCTGTCTGTCTGGGCAACCAGAGGAAGCCAGGCATTTTCTCTGATGGCAGCCACTGGGAGGGGATTTGGGAAGTTCTGTGAGTAAAGAGAAACTCTAATGGTGGTACTGACCTGGACAGAGCATGGGGACTAGAATACCTGCAGTGCGTAGACTTCCAGGGAAGGGTTGAACCAGACAATTGCTTAACTGAGCCGAATAGCACCCAGCCCTCAGGGGATTATAGCTGAGACAAAGGCAGTGGGCAGGCACAGGCTGGAATTGACACCTGAGTGTAAACTCTAATTGTTTGCTACCCAGGGTTGAGTTGTGATTTATCAGCTTCAGCACTGTGATCTACAGAGGAATTTAGCTGGGACAGAGATAAATTCTGTGAAGTTGCTCTGTCCTGTTCTGCCAGCAACATCAATAAGGTATGAGGCTGGAACTGAGTGAACTGCCCTAGCCTACACCAAGCACCCAAAGTTGTCAGGCCTCATCTCCCCCTGCCAGACTCAGATCTCCTGGTGACTCAGGCAGTCATAAACCCTGGGAGCATTTGCTCACTGGAGGGAACAGGATCACAGCTCTGTAGGATTACTAGTGACTGGGTTCAAGGTGGGGAAGGAGGCATTAACCTTCCAAGACTAATTCATTTGCTGGGTAGGTCCCTCTGCCCTCACGGAGCACTGGAGTGAGTCATATTTTAGCTGCCAGCAGACCCCTCCTATCTAATTGCCAAGACTTTTTTGAACTCTCCTACCAGAGATCAGTGCCGACTGGGATAACTGATTTGGACCTCTTAAACCAGGCCAATCACCCAAGGACTATCCAAAGTGGCACCCTTGGTGTATGGTTGAGGGAAGATTTGATTTTCCTTGCCTAATTGTTGTTTGTGGGGGGTGGGGCAACTTAATTGCTGGTATTTCTCCCCACAGCTGAGACTTCAACCAAGAGTAACAGATTCACTAGGGTAGGACAGAGACCACCTGAAAATAATACAGAGCCACTTAGCCTCACCACAACAAGCAGGTCCTCAGTCTCTCAGGCCATAACACCGTACAGGTCCTTGACAAAGCTCAAGGGAAAAGCCAAACAAAGTAAAATAATCATGGTGGAATCAGCGGAAAAGCTCTGATAATATAAATAACTAGAGTAGATCAACACCCCCCAAGAAGGGATGTAGCAGCTGTAACTGAAGATCCCATTCATAAACAGATAGCTGAGATGTCAGAAATTGAATTCAGAATTTGGATTGCAAATAAGATTAATAGAATAGAGGCAAAGATAGAATTAGAAATTCAAGGAGCATTCCAAAAGTTCACTCAAGAATTCAATGAATTTGAAGATAAAACCACCAAAGATTTTGAAAGATTGAGGCAACAAATGGCAGCCCTCAAAGATCTGAAAAGTATGATAGAATCCCTTGGTAGCAGAATTCAGCAGGCAAAAGAAAGGATCTCAGACACTGAAGACAAAGCATTTCAATGGGCCCAAGCGTCCAAAGAGGAACAGAAATGGAAATCATAAATGGATTATTCTCTCAGAGAGCTCTGGGATAACTTGAGAAAGATAATATTTGCCTGATAGGAATCCCGGAAGGTGATGAAGTTGCTTCACAAAACACTGAGGCTTTTCTTCATGAAATTATGAAAGAAAACTCTCCAGATATACCAAGAGATCCTGAAATTCAGATAATAGACAGCTTCAGAACCCCAGCATGACTCAACCCAAATAAGACATCCCCCAGACACATCATAATTAACTTCACTAAAGTAAATATGAAATAGAAAATCCTAAAAGCAGCTAGATGTAAGAAAACTATAACCCACAAGGAGAAGAATATTAGAATGACTGCAGATCTCCCTGCCAAAACCTTTCAGGCGAGAAGAGGGTAGTCATCAACTTTTAATCTCCTAAAACAAAATAACTGTCAACACAGGATCCTGTATCCAGCTAAAGTGAGTTTCATTTATGATGGAGAAATTAAATACTTTAATGACATTCACATGTTGAAAAAATTTGCCATAACTAAACCAGCTCTTCAGGATATTCTCAGACCTATCCTAATAACCAGTATAATCCTCCACCACAAAAGTAAACTCACTCAGAAACTTTTGATCAAATTCCAACTTCCATAGTGGCAAAAGGATTAAAAATATCCACTGGACCTTTGAACAACTCAATACCCAAAATTCTACCAGGTTTATCAATAATTTCAATCAATGTGAATGGCTTAAATTGTCCTCTAATGAGGCACTGATTGGCTGATTGAATACAGAAACTCAGACCAGACCAGACATTTTTTTTTTTTTTTTGAGACGGAGCCTCAAGCTATTCCCCTGGGTAGAGTGCCATGGCATCACAGCTCATAGCAACCTCCAACTCCTGGGCTCAAGCGAGTCTTCCGCCTCAGCCTGCCAAGTAGCTGGAACCACAGGCGCCTGCCACAACACCCGGCCATTTTTTGGTTGCAGCCATCATTGTTGTTTGGCAAGCCCAGGCTGGGGATACGAACCCACTACCTTAAGTGTATGTGGCTGGCGCCTTAGCCGATTGAGCCACAGGCACCGAGCCCAGACATTTCTTGTATACAAGAATCTCATCTTACTTTAAAAGAAAGATATAGACTCAGGGTGAAGGGATGGTCATCTATATTCCAGGCTAATGGAAAGCAGGTATTGTATTTTTATTCACAGATACAATAGGTTTTAAACCAATAAAAGTAAGCAAAGACAAGGATGGCCACTTTATATTTGTTAAGGGTAATACTCAATATGATGAGATCTCAATTATCAATATTTATGGACCCAACCAGAATGTTCCTCAATTTATAAGAGATACTCTAACAGGCATGAGCAACTTGATCTCTCCCAGATCCATTATAGTCAGAGATTTTAACACTCCTTTAGCAGTTTTGGATAGATCCTCCAATAGAAGCATAACAAAGAAACTTTAGATTTAAAGCTAACTATTCAATTTTTGGATTTTACAGAACATTTCATCCTAACAAAACTGAATACACATTTTTCTCATCAGTCAAGGGAACATATTCCAAAATTGATCACATCTTAGGTCACAAGTCTAACCTCTGAAAATTTAAAAGAATGGAAATTATTCCATGCATCTTCTCAGACCATCATGGAATAGCACTGGAACTCAGTAACAACAGGAATCTGCAGACTCATACAAAAACATGGAATGTTATTCATGTTTCATTCATTATTATTAATGTTATTCATATTTCATTATGCTGAATGATAGATGGGTGAGAGATGAGATTAAGACAGAAATTACCAAATTTCTAGAACGAAATAACAATGAAGACACAAGTTATTGGAACCTCTGGGATACCACAAAGGCAGTCCTAGGAGGGAAATTTATAGCATCATAAGCCTTCCTCAAGAGAATGGAAAGAGAGAAAGTTAACAACTTAATGGGACATCTCAAGCAGCTAGAACAGGAAGAACATTCCAATCCCAAATCCAGCAGAAGAAAAGAAACAACCAAAATTAGAGCAGAATTAAATGAAATTGAAAACAAAAGGATTATACAACAGATCAATAAATAAAAAAGTTGGTTTTTTGAAAAAAGTCAAAAAATAGATAAATCTTTGGCCAACCTAACCAAGAAAAAAGTGTAAAATCTCTAATCTCATCAATCAGAAACGGTAAAGCTGATATAACAACAGACCCTTTAGAAATTCAAAAAATCCTTAATGAATATTATAAGAAACATTATTCCCAGAAATATGACAACCTGAAGGAAATCGACCAATACTTGGAAGCACGCCACCTTCCAAGACTTATCCAGAATCAAGTGGAAATGTTGAACAGGTGTATATCAAGTTCTGAAATAGCATCAGCTATACAAAATCTCCCTAAAAAGAAAAGCCTAGGGCTAGGCGCCTGGGGCTCAAGCGGCTAAGGCACCAGCCACATACACCTAAGGTGGCAGGTTCAAATCCAACCCAGGCCCGCCAAACAACAGTGATGGCTGCAACCAAAAAAATAGCCAGGCATTGTGGCAGGTGCCTGTGGTCCCAGCTACTTGGGAAGCAGAGGCAGGAGACTCACTTGAGCCCAGGAGTTGGAGGTTGCTGTGAGCTGTGCTGCCACAGCACTCTACCCAGGGGGACAGCTTGAGGCTCTGTCTCAAAAAAAAAAAAAAAAAAAAAAGCCTGGGACCACATGACATCACATCAGAATTCTACCAAACCTTTAAAGAGGAACTAGTACCTATATTACTCAACCTTTTCCAAAATATACAAAAAGACCAAATACTACCCAACACATTCTATGAAGCAAACATCACCTTGATCCCGAAACTAGGAAAAGACCCAACAAGAAAAGAAAATTATAGACCAATATCACTAATGAATATTGATGCAAAAATATTCAACTAACTCCTAACCAACAGAATCCAGCAACACATCAAACAAATTATACACTACGACCAAGTGGGTTTTATCCCAGGATCTCAAGGATGGTTCAACATACGTAAATCTATAAATTCATCACATAAACAAATTTAAAAGACCATATGATTTTCTCAATTGATGCAGAAAAAGCTTTTGATAATATCCAGCATCTCTTCATGATCAGAACATTTAAGAAAATTGGTATAAAAAAATCCATGATTGCATTAATGTACACAGTTATGCTATAAGGAATAAAAAGGAAAAGAAAAAGAAAATTGGTATAAAAGGGACATTACCTAAACTGCTAGAAGCCATCTACAGCAAATGCATAGCCAATATTGTATTGAATGAACTTAAATTAAAATCATTTCCACTCAGATCAGGAACCAGGCAAGGTTGCCCATTGTCTCCCTTACTCTTTAACATTGTAATGGAAGTTTTAGCCATTGCAATTAGGGAAGAAAAGGTGATCAAGAGTATCCATATAGGGTCAGAAGAGATTAAACTTTCATTCTTCACAGATGATATGATTGTATATCTGGAAAATACCAGGGATTCTACTACTAAACTCTTAGAAGTGATCAAGGAATATAGCAGCATCTCAGGTTACAAAATCAACACTCATAAATCAGTAGCCTTTATAGATACCAACAGCAGCCAAGCTGAAAAAATAGTCAAGGACTTTATTCCATTCACAGCCAAAGAAGATGAATCACTTGGGAGTTTACCTAACAAAGGATGTGAAAGATCTCTATAAAGAGGACTATGAACCTCTAAGAAAAGAAATAGCTGAAAATGTTAACAAATGGAAAAGCTTACCATGCTCATGGCTAGGAAGAATTGTTAAAATGTCCATACTACCCAAAGCAATATTTAATTTTAATGAAATGCCTATTAAAGCTCCGCTATCATACTTTAAAGATCTAGAAAAAATAATACTTCACTTTATATGGAATCAGAAAGAACCTCAAACAGCCAAGACATTACTCAGAAATAAAAACAAAGCAGGAGGAATCACATTACCAGACCTCAGACTATACTATAAATTGATAGTGATCAAAACAGCATGGTACTGGCACAAAAACAGAGAGGTAGATGCATGGAACAGAATAGAGCGCCAAGTGATGAATTCAGCTACCTACCATTACCTGATCTTTGACAAGCCAATTAAAAACATTGAGTGGGGAAAAGATTCTCTATTTAAAAAATGGTGCTGGGCTAACTGGCTGGCAACCTGTAGAAGACTGAAACTGGACCCACCCTTTTCACCATTAACTAAGATAGACTCTCACTGGATTAAAGATTTAAACTTAAGACATGAAACTATAAAAACACTAGAAGAAAGTATAGGTAAAACAAATGAAGAAATCGACCTGGGCGAAAATTTAATTAAAGCTCACAACTCCTACAAAACATTAACACAAAGCAGAAAACAAAGCAATTACAATCATTTAACAATCGCCCTCAGGCGATTGAAGCAACATCAAAAATACACTATTGGAACCTGATCAAACTAAAAAGTTTCTGTGCAGCCAAGAACACAGTAAGTAAAGTAAGTAGAGAGCCCTTAGAAAATATTTGCAGGTTATGTCTCTGAAAAAGGTTTAATAATAAGTATCCATAGAGAATTCAAATGTATTAGCAAGAAAAAAACAAGTGATCCCATCTCAGGGTAGGAAACGGACTTGAAAAGAAATTTCTGGCTCAGCGCCTGTGGCTCAATCTGCTAAGGTGCCAGCCACATACACCTAAGGTGGCGGGTTCGAATCCCCAGCCAGGGCCCACCAAACAACAATGACAGCTGCAACCAAAAAATGGCCGGGCCTTGTGGTGGGCACCTGTGGTCCCAGCTACTTGGGAGGTGGAGGCAGGAGACTCGCTTGAGCCCAGGAGTTGGAAGTTGCTATGGGCTGTGATGCCATGGCACTCTACCCAGGGGGATAGCTTGAGGCTCCGTCTCAAAAAAAAAAAAAAAAAGAAAAGAAAAGAAATTTCTCTAAAGAAGACAGGTGCATGGCCTACAGATATATGAAAAAATGTTCACCACCCTTAATCATCAAAGAAATGCAAATAAAAACTACTTTGAGATATCGCCTAACTCCAGTAAGATTAGCCTATATCA
>CAUYQV010003648.1:0-20855 GCA_963574575.1 Galagoides demidoff
TGTGTGCTCTTTCATTTCTAGTGTTTATTTTTATTTTTAGGATTTATGCTCAGCATAAAGTTTTTGAGAGTAATCCACATAGGTGACTGTATCAGTAGTTCAGGATTTTTCGTTTGGTTTGTGTTTTTTTGGTTCTGCTCAGTCGTATTTCGTTACACTGTTTATCCGCTCATCTGGTGCGGCCAGTTTGGGGTGTTTCCAGATAAAGCTGCCATGAAGATTCCTGTTCAAGTCTTTGTGAGCAAGTCTGCTTTCAACTTTCTTGAGTACAAAGCTAGGAGTGGAATTGGCAGACCATCTGGTAAATGCCTGTTTAACTTTATCAAAATCCACCATATTGTTTTTTCAAAGTGGCTCCAACATTCTGCATTCCCAGCGGCCGTGTTGCCCTGAGAACCCCACAGGCTTCAACCTTGATGCCTCAGTGGGGTCAGAGTGCCTTAGAACTGGAGGTAGCATTTGAATTTCCTTGGAAACTAAGGAGCCTGAACGCCTTTCCACATGCTGATTTTGGCCTTCTGTGTACAGTGCCTTCTTTTCCAAACTGTCCGATCCACTCTTTGGCCAAATTGTTTTTGTTGATTGTTAGGACCACTTTTTTTTGAGACAAAGTCTCACAATGTTACCCTCAGTAGGTGCTATGGCATCACAGCTCATAGCAACCTCCAACTCTTGGACTTAAGCGATTCTCTTGCCTCAGCCTCCCAAGTAGCTGGGACTACAGGTACCCATCACAATGCCGGCCCAGGTGTATGGGGCCAGCACCCTAACCACTGAGCACGGGTGCCAAACCAGGACCATGTTTTTAATGTCAAAGCCACCTCATGTGTATTTCCATGCTGAGAAGGCTAACACACTTGTGTCTATGTGTGTACTCAAGTACATGTGTGCATGCACACACACGTAACACACACACACCCCAGTTCTCTCAGGTTTCTGAGGAGAAGAGGACATGGACTTTTGCTTTAGCTGTAAGTCAACTAACTTACAGCTCCACAAATGCTCCATGCCTGGGTGGCATTTACCGTGTTTCCACCTATGTCACCCGTGAATCCAAACAACCTTATGAATTGTGAGATGCAAGTAGGGAAACTGAGGCCCACAAGGAGCAAGTGACCTGCTAAAGGTCACATAACCTGAGAAAGGCAGAGAGAGTGGACTTGAACCCATTTGTCTGACTCTCGAATCAATGCTGTTTGTTTACACTGCCCACAGCAGCCTCCAGAGACTCAATAAAACAATTATTTATTTATTTAGAGACAGAGTCTTACTATGTTGCCCTCGGTAGAGTGCCATGGTATCACAGCTCACAGCAACCTCAGACTCTTGGGCTTTAGTGATTCTCTTGCCTCAGCCTCCCAAGTAGCTGGGACTACAGGCGCCCGCCACAACACACAGCTATTTTTTTGTTGCAGTTGTCATTATTGTTTTAGCAGGCCTGGGCCAGGTTCAGACCTGCCAGCCTCGGTGCATGTGGCCAGCGCCCTACCCACTGAGCTATGGGTGCCGCCAATTTTTTTTTTAATAGACTAACAGGAGCTGGGTGCGGTGGCTCACCCCTGTAATCCCAGCACTCTGGGGGGCCAAGGTGGGCAGATCGCCTAAGCTCAGGAGTTTGAAGCCAGCCTGAGCTAGAGCAAGACCCCATCTCTACAAATAGCCACGCATTGTGGTGGGTGCCTGTGGTCCCAGCTACTTGGGAGGCTGAAGTAGGAGAATCACTTGAGCCCAATAGTCTGAGGTTGCTGTGAGCTGTGATGCAATAGAACTCTACTGTAGACAACAAAGTGAGACTATCTCCAAAAAAAAAAAAAAAGGCCTGGGAGCGATGGCTCACACCTGTAATCCTAGCACTCTAGGAGGCCAAGCTGGGTGGATTGCCTGAGCAAAAAAAAACAAAGTGAGAGCCCCCTCTCTACTAAAAATAGAAAAACTGAGGCAAGAGGATCTCTTGAGCCCAAATGTGAGGTTGCTGTGAGCTATGATGCCACAGCACTCTAACCAGGGCAATAGCTTGAGTCTCTGTCTCAGAAAAAAAAAAATAGACTAACAAAGGGCGGCACCTATGGCTCAGTGAATGGGGCGCCAGCTCCATATACTGAGGGCGGCAGGTTCGAACCTGGCCCTGGCCAAACTGCAACAAAAAATAGCTGGACGTTGTGGCGAGCCCCTATAGTCCCAGCTACTCAGGAGACTGAGGCAAGAGAATCACCTAAGCCCAAGAGCTGGAGGTTGCTGTGAGCTGCGATGCCAAAGCACTCTACTGAGGACGACACAGTGAGACTCTGTCTTGAAAAAAAAAATAGACTAACAGCTACAGAATCCACCCCTGGACCATCTTGGGTATCTGGCTCCTAGAGGCTTTGCACAATCCTGTGTCTCAGTATCTTGGGCCAGAGCCCGACCGGAAAAGTTCCCAATTTCATGGTTGGGGAACCTGAAATCAGTCACTCCAAGTCAGAAAGCCCGGGAGAGAATGTGCATGGGTAAGGCTCAGCCCCAACCCCGCTGGCTCTATTTTGGGCATCCCTCAGAGAACCTTGCTACCTGCCATCAAGGCCCTCGAAATTCAAATCCACACTCTCTCAATATCAGATAAAGGTCAGGGTGGGAAGAGGGACCTACATTCCACTGCTTCACCCCTCAGGCCAGTCCATGGGCCCCCACAGCAGCCAAGTGGCACGTCCACGACTCTCTCACAGCCAGCTCAGCTGGGTGCTAGAGCCAAGTTGATCTGGGGACGGGACCATCCCATCACAGGGACTGAGAGCTGTTGAAGTCCTGGCAGAGAGAGGTGAGGGCCAGTGTTGCAGCACGGCAAGCCTCATTTTCAGTGGCCACCAGTCTCAGCCCTGCCCTTTCCATGGTCAGCCCTCACAGCCCTGGCCCTTCACCCTGTTGGCTTTCCATGGCAGCTGTAGTGGGTTCAAGGCCGCAGAGCAGGGCTACCCTGTGCCCAGGACTTAATCTACTTGGTGTGGCTATTGTTTCCATGTGGCCCAGGACTCAGGGGTCCTCAGGTACTGTTCCACCCAGGACTTGGGTGATGGTCCTCTGAGCAAGCCCAGTGCTGAGCTGATGGGGGTGTTCAGAACGCCCTCTCCTCTGGCCCAGCCCTGTGCCCCCCGAGGCAGTGCCCCAGCCTGCTGGGCACACTGGGCCTGGCCACTGCCTCCCCAGCCTTCTCATGCCTAGAGATGGGGGACAGCAGCTTTAGTACTGGAGCTGGGAGCCCTGCTGCCACCACTTTAGAGGAAGGAACAGGCTCAGAGAATAGGACACAGGCCTTGGTGCATGGCTCAAACTGCTGTCCACCCTGCCCGATGCCCTGAAGATAAGGCTGAGCCCAGAACTTCATGTCTCTGTGAAAAAGAGTGCTCCCACCTAGAGCTAGGTCACCTTATCTGCGCTGCTGACCTCAAATCTCTACAGGGTTGTCCCATATCAGAGAGAGGAGCGCCCAGTGATGTGCTGTGTCCAGCTCACACCGGCTCCTGGGGTGGGTGGTGCACATTCTGCCCAGTCCCACATCTAGCTCTGTCACATTGGTGGCTTGGAAGCAGGGATGACGGGAGTATTTACACCACACAACTTGACAACCCCTGGGAGTTAGGTGCCCCCACCACTGCAGAGAGCTGCTTGTTAAACAGTTACCAGCACAGCACGAGGGGGACGCCGGAGGATGAGGCTGTGGGAGGGGGCGGCTTCCGTTATCTATTTCTGAGTGACAAGCCACCTCAAAACTTAGTGGCTTAAACTGGCGTGCTTTATTATTTCTCACAACTCTGTGAGTTTACTAGGTGGTTCTTCTGCTTCATGTGATATTGGGCAAGGTCCCTCCTGCGGCTACTCACGTGGCCTTTCCCTGTGGTTGGGAAAGGTGGATGTTCTGACAGTGTGGCAGCAAAGTCCCAAGAGAGCGTGAAGCCGCCAGGACTCTGAGACCTGGAACTGGCCCAGGGTCACTTCTGCCACATTCTGTTGGTCAAATAGGTTTCGAGACCTGTCTGGATTTGGTGTGGGTGGGAACTATGGAAGATCAGGACTAGGAGGAGGCTCGCGGAGGGCCAGCAGCTCAGAGGCAAGGAAAGCAAATCGCAGCTCTGACGGGGAATGAGGGTCTCTAAACACATCTGGAGGCCCCGTGCGGTGGCTCACAGCCTGTAATCTCAGCACTCTGGGAGGTCGAGGCGGGTGGATTGCTTGAGCTTGGAGGTTCAAGACTACTCTGAGCAAGAGCAAAATCTGTTACTACTCAAAATAAAAAAAATTAGCCAGTAATGGTGGCTCAGCCATCCACATCACTGGTGCCACCCAGAAAGCTGAGACAGGAGGATTACTCGAGCCCGGGAGTATGAGGTTGTAGGGAGATATGATGATGCCACTGCACTCTAGCTGGGGCAACAGAGCAAGACTCCGTCTCAAGAAAACAAAGAGCAAAACACAGGCTCAATGCCTGAGCACAGTGGTTACGGTGCCAGCCACATACACTGAGGCTGACTGGTTCAAACCCAGCCCAGGCCAGATAAACAACAATGACAACTGTAACTAAAAATAGCCGGGCGTTTGGCAGGCGCCTGTAGTCCCAGCTCTTTGGGAGGCTGCAGCAAGAGAATTGCTTAAGCCCACGAGTTTGAGGTTGCTGTGAGCTGTGATGCTACAGCACTCTACTATGGATGACATAGTGAGATTCTGTCTAGAAAAAAAAAAAAAGCAAAAAACACACACTTTACAGTGTGGCCCATAAGGCTGATGTCTCCCAGTGTGGCCTATACTAAAGGTGTGTGTTGGGGACCCACCCAGTATGCAGCCCAGGGCTTTAGCCACCTTGTCTCACTGGTGAGGGGGTCCTGCCAGCCCCAGTGCCCTGTGAGGAAAGGGTAAGGTCTCACAGGCTTGGTGGCATTGTCCAGCCACCACTGCCACCTGCTAGTCTGGGAGGTTGAGAAGGGATTCCTGTTCTAGGTGCCCTTGAGTTGGTGCAGTTCTGCGACACTGGGTCTCTGAAGTGGGCTACTGTCATCTTGAGGGTCTCCCTGGCCACTGAAGAGAGGGAACTTGGCTCCAGGTCCACATCGTCTTTCCTGCTACCTTCCTTTTGATAGTTTGCTTGGAGTGTCTGTCCTCCAGCTCGTGTCTCCCCTCCTCATGTGCACAAGGGCCACAGGGTGAGGGCCATGCTGTGACTCCAGTGAGGCTGGCCACAGGCCAGGCACAAGCCTAGGCTTAAAGTCCCTGGCTGTGTGGGTCCCACTGTGGGAGGCTGGGACCACAGAGTGAGACTCCTGGCTCAGCCCTCCACGTGCCCGGCACCATGCCCCCCAGGAGCAGGTTGTGCTGACGCAGATGTGCCATGCTCTTTGAGAGCCACCTGCTCCACCTCAACCTCACTTTCTCTCCCTTCAAATGACAAAGCTGAGCTTACAGGTCACCTCTGTGCCAGGTTATGTTCTGGAAAAGGTGAGGAGACCCACGTGCTCATCTGCATTTGTCCGAGTTTTGGTTCCCAGAGTGCAGTCAAGGTTTCTGCCGTGACCCTGGATAATGCTGCTCCTTTATGGCAGTATTAATAGGAGGTCACACGTGATGCAAAGGGTGTCGCTAGGCTGCTGCCCTGTGCTGGACACTAGGGACAGGAAGGAGGATGGGTATGGTTTGTGGGGAACAGGCATGCAAATGCATATTGCAACATATAAAAAGAGCAAGCCTGGAGGGAGTATACATTTACACAACTTTCTAGAAAAGTCATTTGGCTGCCCGTCCTTTCCATCTGGTGGCAGCCATCAGGTCAGACAGGATGGGTGTGTGCAAGTACGTCTGGGGCTATGGAGAAAGGTAGTCTGGGGTGATGCACTGTCTTCTGAGGGTCGCTCCTGGCAGGACCATTGGCTCTCCGTGCTCCATAGGGCTCCCCACCCTACCTGCTGGATAAAGTTGCAGACTGGGGTACAAGGCCAAGCAAGGTTATTCCATAATCCATGTGCCCATGGTGGCCATAAACACCCAATTCCTGAGAGTACAACCTATGGCAAGCCTGGCCACCATGGTGTTAGCTGGAAGTCTCCAGCTTGCCAGGGTGAGAGCTGGACCCCACTGTGGGGCTCGAGTCCCAAATTCTTACTGGGTTGCTGAAGATTCCATGTACAAATGTTTTGAGGTTATCCTCATGGAACCATTCCATAAAACTATCAGAAGTCCTGACACCCAGTGGATCATCAAGCCAGCCCATAAGCACAGGGATACGTGGGGGCTGGCGTCTGTAGGGGGCAAGAGCCATGGCCTTGGAGAAGGCTATAAGTCCCCCCACACTATGGGTAGTTCCGCTCTGTAGCGTGGAGAAGCTGCAACACTCTTCAGCTCCCTGGTCTCACTAATATAAATAACGTTTGTAAAATGTATACCTAATAATTCAGGACAGTCATGTCTGCTTAAGGGTGTTATTTGTCTATTAAAACTAGTCTGCAGATTGTCTCATGACTGCTTTGTCAAATTACAAAGTAGCGTATCTTGTTTCTAAAAAGATAAACTGTTTTTGTCTTTGCTTTATCTTATTAGGGAGTTATACGTCAGTGTTTAAAATATGCTATGTGGTATAATAGATGTAAAATAAATTCTTTAAAAGAGAGGAAAAAGAGAAAAGTAATTTGTCAATAAGTTTCAGGGACTTCACAATGTTTGTATCTTCAGAACCAATCATTCCACTCCGGAGAACCTGGGGAGAACAAGGTGTTGATTGCAGGATTAATTAGGAATTCAAAATAACCTAAGTGCTAAAGAACAGAGACCTGGTTCATTGGACTGTGTCACGGACATGTAATAAAATATTTCAAAGCTGTTAAAAATAGATGCTGCAAAGAATTTTTGAAAAATACTTTTTGAAAGGACATTAATTGAAAAACGCAAAACAGATTTGTGGAGACAGAATTTGAGTTCCATTTAGGCAAAAATAAGAAGGGAATTGATTGAGGAGGAATTTACCAAAATGTTTATTAGTGATCACAAACATTTGGCTAACAGATGAGTTTATGGGTGATTTTAAAAATTGTTTTTTAATTTCTCAGCCATCTTTTAAAGCCTAGGGCAAAAGAAATCACCTCCACGAAGCCTCCCGTAATTCCCCCAGCAGAAGTGATCTCATGCTTTGATGCCTGGGACAGTGGTTGCACCTCTGGAGTAGTGTCTACATCTGTGCTGTGCTTATCTGTCTTCTGACTGGGTCCCACATCCCCTGTCCTCTATTTTGCTTTTTTGAACCCCTGTTAATATTTTTTCATGATGACTACACTTCCTATCAGTGAGAAAATACCTAATACAAAAGATACCTTCTCTTGGCCCCATGAATTCCACCAGGCTTTTTTTTTTTTTTTTTTTTTTTGAGACAGAGTCTCACTCTCTTGACTCTTGTGTCATGGTGTCACAGCTCACAGCAACTCAAATTCTTGTGCTCAAGAGATCTCTTGTCTTGGGCTCCTTAGTAGCTGGGACTATAGGCACTTGCCACAATGCTCCACTAATTTTTTCTATTTTCATCAGAGACGGGGTTCACTCTTGTTCAGGATGGTCTTGAACTCCTGAGCTCAGGCGATTCATCCTGCCTTGGCCTCCCAGAATGCTTGGATTACAGGCATGAGCCCCTGTGTACGGACCTTACCACCAGGCTTCTTATGGGCTCATTTTCTCCTGCTTTATCACATGCCTAATCTTTTTGATCAGATGCTAGGCATTGTCATACTACATTGTTAGGAGGTTTCCTTCAAAGGTTACTAAATCTTGGCAGCTACTTAAATTATTTGTAGATCAGCTTTGTCCTGCATTGGCTTACTTTTAGGCCTGCTCTTACTCCCGGGTTAGTGTAGTAAGCCTGAAAGGTGTCCTTTTCAAAAGGACTGAAACCAGAGCAGTGTTTACCAGGGGCCAGAATGGGGGAGGAAATGATGCATAGGGAACATTTTGGGAAGCTAGAGATGTTTTCTATCTTGATTTTGGCGATGATTATATGACTGTATGCATTTATCAAAACTCATAGACCTGTACATCTAAAAATGGTGATTTCACTGTATGAAAATGATATCTCACTAAATCTAACTTTTAAAAGATGGTGGTTTTTCTGAGATCTTAGTGGAATGCCTGGGTTGTAAGGTACAATCTCTTCACTCTGGCTGGTTGGAGCCTCACCATCTCCATGCCTGTGTGCCCTCCAGCTCCCCCTCCATTCCCAGCTGCCCATGCCTGTGCACCCTCCAGCTCCCCCTCCAGCTCCCAGCCCCCTAGGCCTGTATGCCCTCTGGCTCCCCCTCCAGCTCCCAGATCCACAGGCTTTTGGCCTTCCAGCACTGCCTCTGGCTCCCAACTCCCAGCAACTCTTCTCTGTCAGGTTTCGAAGTCTCATTCTGCACACATCCAGTCTGGTATTTGCTCAAAATGCAAAGGGACTCCTGTGCAAATGCCCAGGGCTTGTTCTCTGCTCAACTCCCTCCTCTCTGGAACCCCACAACTTCCAGGCACCTCAGTGGCCCTGAACCCCAGTCTCTGTGTGCTCTGCTCCAGAAGGTTACTACTTTCTGGCTCCACTTGGTTCAGAAGGTGCCTTTAGGCAGAAAGCCAGAGTGACACTGAAGCTCCCTCATGTGTGTCCTTCTCCAGGGGTCACTGCCTTGTGGTGTCATCCACGCTTGAACACAGTTGCTTCATATAATTTGTCCAGTTTTCTAGTTGTTTATGGGGGAAAGGTAAGTCTTACAGTGGGGACCCAGCAGTTGAGCTCCTGTTTCAGCCTTGCAAGGGCATCAGTGTTTATGCTGAAGCTGCATGAGCCCTCCCCAGGACATCTGTCCCATGATCAGAGTGCGTGTTCTGGACTCTGTACATGCTTGTCCCTGAACCCCAGAACACTGAACATCCCCACCCCCATGCACAGACACATGTGCTCACTGAAGGTCACGGAGCCAAGGATAAAAGATTATTCTCAGGCGGGAGACGAAAGGAAAATGGAGGTCCAGTTTGCTCAATTAAAATGGCTTTATTCCACCTGGGTGTAGGTGGGGTAAGATTTTCAATCCACATGCGGGTAATGGCATGGGGTTTTAAAGGTCAGGAAGGTGGGGGTCAGGACATTCCCTTTCCTGGGCTGGACGTCTGTTGTAAGGGTGGACGTTGGCCTGTTTACCTTTCTCAGATGGGCCATCGGGTGGGGTAGGGTCGAGGGTTGACCCATCTACCTTTCTTAGGTGGGACATTCAGTGGGAGAGGATAGGGGGTTGATTCTTTTAGACCAGTCCTGGGTGGGGTTTGTCCCTATCACTCACCTTCAGCTTCCACTTAGATTCCCAAGATGTCTTCCCAAGTACGTGCTCCTGTAACTCCCAGCACCCCTGATGCAACTTGTCTGTGGCTAGGACTTCTGTGCGTGGGGATGCGCCTGCCACCCTTGCTTCCTGCCACATCTTGGCTCTTTGCCTGGACCTGGAACACCTCCATGAATGTATGCTGAGGAGATGAAGAAGAGAAGCAGTATAAAAAAAGAAAGAAAAAAGAAATGAAGCACACACATGCACACACATGCACGCACGTGCACGCCACACACGGGCCTGCCGCAGTCTGCAGACGGTGCCCAGCGTGCCTGTGGCAGGACTTCATAACAGTGCTATACTCGGGCCTCTGACTGGGAATCCAGGTCTCAGATGCCGCTCTAGTGGGAAGGCACAATAGGCCCTGGGTCTTGGTGCCCCAGGCTCCTTCTCTGTCCCTCCCCTCAGCTCCCACCAGCTGCTTATGGGACATGCCCTTATCTCCCGGAGCCAAGGCTCCAGCATGGTGGCACATGTAGGGGTATGCTGCATGTTTATTCCTTGGGACTTCCCAGAAACAGGCTCCTCCCCAGGAGGCCCCTTGGCTGTGAGCCTGTGCTCTGGGGAGGTGTCCTTTGAAGGGCCTCAGGAGACAGATAATGACAGAAAAGGCCAGAGGGGCATCAGCCTGGGGGTGCCTGAAAAGCACACTGCTGTCCTTCCCCAAAGGCGCTAAGAGGCCAAAAACAGAGGCTGACAAATCCAGCTTCTCAGAAACACTGACCGGGGATTTAAGAACAGAAGTCACATCTCAGGCCGCTGAGAAACCCAGGGATTAAACACCATAGGAACTTGCCTAGGGATAGGATTTATAGACAACATCGAGGTTCTGTTGACCTACAGGTAGGATTTATAGTAAGTAAATGAAAGCAGAACTCCTAGAAGCATTCCAGGAACTGGGGTTAATGAACAGATCAAAGTCGACCCGGCAGATCAGCATCCAAGATGGAGCTTCAGCCTCGGCCTTCCCTCTGAGAAGAAGGCTTAGTCTGGCAAAGCTGCCTCCTGCTCTCCTCTGTGTCTGGGTCAGCCCTTCCTCTCTGCCTGCTCTCGCAGAGCCCCGCTGCGTTCCCTGCCCTCACTTGATCTGGGTCTGGACTTTTGCCGCACAGCCTCTTGCGCATCGTCCAGCTGTAGCCAGAGTCATCTCTCTGCAGCCCAAAGCTGATCTAGAACTCCCCTGTTGAAAACCCTTCTGTTGCACCTGCCTTCCCTCAGGACCAATGCCGAAGGCATCTAGGAGCAGGGAGGAATGCAGAGTCCCAGGCCTGGCTTGGGGGCCAGCTGGCTGCTTCTTGCTGATGATGGTGTGGGTGCTCTGGACAGTGCCTGGTGGTAGCTGGAGAGGTAGGGAAGGGTCGAGCATTGAAGGGGGCCCTATCCCCCACTGAGTACAAGGAGACCCTGGAAGGGAAAGAGGAAGTCAGCTCCCTCACTTCCCTCGCCTTGGTTCCCCAACCCAAGTCTCCAGCTCTGCCCTACCTGGCCCAGCCCTGGAATGTTCTGGCCCCAGTGCCCCCTCCCTGGAGCTCAGCCTCTACTGTCCAGTATTATGTCACCTTTTCTGTGAAGGCTCCTGGACCACAGCTGCATGGACCTCCCTGGGCAGTTCCTGATGACCCAGAAGCTTCAGTTGCCTGACTTCCCCACTTTTCAGAGTGTCCCCGGGAAGTGTAGAGACTTGGGTCATTTACAGCTGCCTTCACTCCACCCTTCCTGGCTCCAGGAAGCCCTCATTGTGCTGCCTCCCAGCAGAGCTTCCTCCCTCCTTTTCCGGCAGCCATGGCTTGTAGCACAGGCTGAGGGACACTACCTCTGCCCTGGGTGATGCCCCAGGAAGGACCAGTGAGTAGTATTTGCCCCTGGGTAGCAGCAAGGTAAGGGGGAGGGTGTGTCCCAGGCAGTCTGCATCCAGGTGCCTTGGCTGTGGTCCTGTCTGTTTCCCCAGTTTTCCTTTGGATTTTTAGAGTTGCTTTGCTGCCTAAATTAGCCAGAGAGTTTTCTGTTGCTTGCAAACCAGAACCATGACTGGCATTCACGCAGATGTGCAGACCTGCAAATGAGCTGAGTCCCCAGCACCCAACGCAATGCCCTGAATGAGATAAGAGCCTGGGAAGGAAGCTCCCTCCTTTTCTTCTTTCCCCTTGGAAGGCATCCCTTGACTCCAGGCTGGCATGCCCCCCCTTTTTTTTTGTGGTTTTTGGCCCGGGCTGGGTTTGAACCCGCCACCTCCGGCATATGGGACCTGCGCCCTACCCTTTTGAGCCACAAGGGCTGCCCAGCATGCCCCTTCCGATGGCAAATTTCCCTGAAGAAACAGAACAGCTAAGAATGTCCCATGACACAGGATTACTAATGTAAGAGATAGCTGAGAAGCCCAGACACCCTCTTCCCAAACTGAGCAAACGAGTCAGGCTAATCACCCCCACCCATGTACACACCCACACATACATGTACACACCATGCCTTGCACACTGCACATCCACCTGACACACCTATCACTGCTGCTCCTTACCCAGTGAGGCCTCAGCTGCCACGTGAGACTTGCCCTGCCCAGTGTGGTGGCCGGCCCTCTTAGCACCTGATGGCAGGGATGCTGGGGTCTGCCTTTGCTCAAGCACCCCAGCAATAGGGCTGCAGAAGCCTTCCTTTGAGTCCCCTAACTATGCTAAAGCCCTCTCTTCCCACCCCCGTATGCCTCTCTGCCCTTGGGGTCCAACCCTTCTCCCCCTATTCCCTCCTTCACTGATTTGGGAGCAGTTCCGACACTCTCCTTCCTTCCCCCTCCCCAGACACAGTGTCTACAGAAAGATGCTCCTTGTGGACCCACTCCCAGCAGCCAAGGCTCTGTCTCCCCTGGCAAGTGAAGTGAGCACCCTGGTAAGAGGAGGAAAAGGAGGCAATGGACAGGAACAGGTGCCAGCACACTGAATTTTAGAAAGCTGTCAGGCTGGAAAATTCCCTGAGGTATCCCTAAGAGGGAAAATGCCCACCGTGGGTCTCCTCCTGGGCTTGCCCAGGGTTTCCATGTGCTTACATTAGGATTATGCAGCGTCAGCAGGAAATCTCCAAAGTGCGCCGTGTTCCTAGTGCAACTCCTGGATCTACCAGTGATTTCTCTCATACTGCCATGTTCATTGTGGTCTCCTGGGTAAGGTGCTGTCTGACAGGTGTCTCCATGTAAATTACTCTTTTTATTTTGTAATGAGTATACCTCTTAATTTTTGAAATAAAAAAATTTTAACAATCTTTGTCAGTATGGACTTGTGATAGCCTGTTTTGCCCAATAAGTTCTTTATTTTGATGCTCAAATTGTCCTAGATTTGGCAGGTGGGAGCCCTCTGTGGTCTGAAGGTTTATGTCCCTTCAAAATTTTTATGTTGAAATCCTAACCCCTGGGTGGGCACAATGGCTCACGCCTTTAACCTTAGCCCACTGGAAGGCCAAGGCTGGTGGGTCCCTTGAGCTCAGAAGTTCAAGATCAACCTGAACAAGAACAAGACTCTGTCTCTACTAAAAACAGAAAAACCATCCGGGTGTAGTAGCACACACCTGTAGTGCCAGCTACACAGGAGGCTGAGGCAAGAGGATTGTTTGAGTTTGTGTTTGCTGTGAGCTATGATGTCACAACACTCTACTCAAGGCACAGAGTGAGACTCTGTCTAAAGAAAGAGAAGGAAAGAAGGAAGGAAGGAAGGAAGGGAGGGAGGGAGGGAGGGAGGGAGGGAGGGAGGGAGGGAGGGAGGAAGGAAGGAAGGAGGGAAGGAAAGAAGGAAGGAAGGAATTCTAACGCCCAAGGTGATGGTCTTAGGAGGTGAGAGCTTTGGAAGAGGATTGGGTCACAGGAGCAGAGCCCTCATCGTGGGATCAGTGCCATGTGAGAAGGACAGAAAGCCAGCTCCTCTCTTTCCATCATTACAGCCAGACGGCCACCTACATCTGAAAGAGGGTCCTCACCAGAACCTACCACACTGGCCCTTGACCTCAGACTTCAAGCCTCTAGACTTGTGAGAGAGAAGTTTCTCTTATTTATAAGTTATCTAATCCATGGTATTTTGTTAAAACAGACCAAGCAGGCTAAGCCAGAGCCCATTCCAGGACCTGGGCAGATGCAAGCAGAGCCGTGCTGGCCTCGGCCTGGAGGGCACAGGCCCCAGGGACCTGGAGGCAAACAGAAGGCTATGTGGCTTGGTGGATGCCACTTCCCAGGTCTGCTTGCTAAGTCCTGCCCCAGACCCGAAGAAGAAGACTGGCCATAGGGGAGGGGAGAGCGGGTGGAAGCTGAAAGCTTATGGTGTCCATCTGCCCTGGAATCATCATGCATTCGGGGTGTCCCCCTGCCCAGATCTGACAGAACAGCAGGCTGGAGCCAGGGGCACTTCCAAAAAGCAGAGATGGCGGCAGACCGGCAACATCTACAGCTTCCACTTTAATAGATTCGTGTCTGCCCTGCATCCTTCTCCTAGAGCAGGGGATGGAGGCAAGGTCAGGAGGTGGAAGGGGAAAAGTGGCCCGTCTCACCCCTCAGGCAAGCCTGAGAGGAGTGGGGATGGGGTCTACTCCCATACCACACCCCTGTATTTCCACCCCAAGTCTTGTGCTCCTGGCTTAGTCCTGGTCCAGACAGGACTTGGGGCTGGAGGTCACTGGAGCCCAATGCATCTGGCACCTGCTTCAGGGAGTCTCTTGCCGCTCTGTGCCTCAGTTTCTCCATCTGTGCCCTGTGGTGCAGTTGTGGAGACATGGAGTTCTGAGTTCAGACCTAGGCCCTGCTGCCCCACTGTGGACCTCTGGGGAGGGCGGTCACTCCTCTATCTTCCTCAAGAGCTGATGCCAGGGGCTTCTATTTACTTCTGGTATGGAGGACAGGTGTGGGGTGAGGGTGGAGGCACCCTGGGGTTGTGACACACCTGGCAGTTGTGAACACTAAGGAGATGGACAGAGGCCAGAGTCTCAGACAGGGGATTTTGTGGAGAACAGGCCCACAGACACTTCTGTGTCAGGTCACTGAGCCTGCAGCCCTATGATAATGAGCTTCAGGGAGTGTGACTTTTCCACCTAATGGAGGAAAATGGAGAGCACTGGGGAGGGGCTGGGCTGTGGCCGTCTCAGGTCCTGCAGCCTCCGCACATGGAGGGTGGGCCCCGTGCTCCACACACCTTAGCCTGGCCCTGCTCAGGGAGGGAGCCCCATTACTGTTCTCTAGGGTGGACCTTGAAGCCCAGAGTAGGGAATAACCGGGTGGGAGGCCCTAGTGCCAGAGACGTGTGACGTGTGTAAACTTCAGGCGCCTGAAATCATCTGGAGGCCAGAGCTGGAAGTGGGGAAAAGGTCGCAGTGTCTGGCCAGCTGTGGGGCCATGCGCCAGGACCAGCTGGGCCAGACACCCACAGACCAGCCCTACCTGGCCGCCTGCCACATGAGAAGGCTGTGCACACATGAGGACAAGCTTGGCAAGCCTTGCAGCCTTTTGGGCAGGCAGCGTGGGGAGGGCGTGGGAAGGAGGCCCCACTGGGGCACCTCCCTCCTCCTGCTCAGATGGGCCTTCTTCAGGTCCCCTCCCTGGCTGTTTCACAGAGGGGCTTTCTAGGGGGTGCGGCCCACTCCAGGGGTGGAGCAGAGCTGTTGTCTGACCAAAGACTCGTGGGTATGGGACTCCCCACAAGGCTCCTGGTAACTGCGCAGCCTTCCACACCTGGGGGCAGGGGCTCTCAGAGGAGAGAGACCAAGGCACAAGGAGGGGTGTGGACAGTGTTCTTCCCGCAGCCAGGCTTGTCCACTTCAGGCTGTGGCCAGGGGGCCGTGCAGTGTGTCCAGAGGGCGTCTGATAACTAGAGAAAGAGGTCACTGGTGAGGCAGACACAGTGACCTTTTTCATTTTACGTCAGCTGAGATGCCCCTCAGCCAGGATGACAAAGCACGGCCATCACACGTGCCTGCTTGGGGACACTCTGCCAGTCCTCGGCTATTTCCTGAGTTCTGCTGAATTTGTTTCAACCAGCAGATAGTTAACTGCTAAGCCCTTCACAGTGCACACAGGAGAGAGGAAGGCCGTCCTGTCGCCCTCTGGAGCCTGACCACCAGTGACTCCTTTGTACACACAGAGGAGTTGGGGACAGCAGGGTGGCCAGGCCTGGACGGGAGAGCAGTGGAGGCAGCGCTGAAGGGTGAGTAGATGCTGACCAGGGAGCAGTGGCAGTGACAGAGCCAGCAGTGATAAAGGGCCTGCTTGCCAGGACAGCAGGGAGCTGAGGCCCAGAGGCAGGCGAGGACACAGCCATGTCCACAGGGATCTGTAGGGAGTCTGTGACTTTGTGAGAGGCAAGGTCACACCAACTCTGAGTGCAGGCAGACTGGAGCTGGGGAAAAGGTCAGGGAGAAAACTGTTCTCAGATAGAGATGTTAAGTCATCTTTTTTTTTGGAGACAGTGTCAAGCTATCACCCTATAGAGTGCTGTAGCATCATAGCTCACAGCAACCTCAAACTCTTGGCCTTAAGCCATTCTCTTGCCTCAGCCTCCCAAGTAGCTGGGACTACAGGCACCCAGCTATTTTTCAGTTGTAGTTGTTATTATTGTTTGGCAGGCCCCAGCTGGATTCAAACCCTCCAGCTCCCGTGTACGTAGCTGGGGCCCTAGCCAATGAGCTACAGACACTGAGCCACCAAATCATCTTTTAATTAAAAAAATAAAACTTCGGGTGGTGCCTGTGGCTCAGTGGGTAGGGCACCGGCCCCATATGCCGAGGGTGTCGGGTTTAAATACAGCCCCAGCCAAACTGCAACAAAAAATAGCCAGGTGTTGTGGCGGGCACCTGTAGTCCCAGCTACTCAGGAGGCTGAGACAAGAGAATTGCCTAAGCCCAGGATTTGGAGGTTACTGTCAGCTGTGACGCCATGGCACTCTACCGAGGGCAACAAAGTGAGACTCTGTCTCAAAAAAAAAAAAGCTTCATTGAGGTATATAATTTACACCCCACAAACGGCGCGCACTCCAGGTGTACAGGTTGAGGAGCTCTCCATGTGTTTACACCCCTGAAACTGTCATCCCAGTCAGATAATGGATATCTTCATCACCCCCAAGGAGCCTCTGTGGCCTTCATAATCCCTATTTCCTTCCCCCTGCCCCTGCCCAGGAACCACCCTCTTTCCAGGTCACCAGAGATTAGTTTGCATTTCTGGAGTTTCATATAAACGGCATCATGTTGTATGTCTTCCTTTTTTGTCTGGTTTCTTTAATTCAGCACAGTTATTTTGAGATCCATCTCTGTGTGGGTCAGCTGTTCATTGTTATATTGCTGAGCAGTGGTTCACTGTATTCAGCAGCTCCTGAGGGAGCCCTTGGAAACCAACATCCTACAACCACAATGAAGATGAGCAGCCTGACAGCCAGTGGGTGATGGGGCGGCAGAATGGGCTTGGGGCCCCTTCAAAGCCTCAATCCTGAGAACTGTCATCATTTGACCTGTCTAGTGCTTCCTTAGAAAACCCTACTTGCAAGGCAGCCTTTATTTGACCTGACTCAGAGCTCACCCAGGACAGAAAGCCTTTTCCAAAGGACACTGGTCAAAAAAATGTTTGGAAGGCTCAGCGCCTGTGGCTCAAGTGGCTATGGTGCCAGACACATACACCTGAGCTAGTGGGTTCAAATCCAGCCCGGACCTGCCAAACAACAATGAGGCTGCACCCCAAAAAAAAAAAAAAATAGCCGGGCGTTGTGGCGGGCGCCTCCCAGATACTTGGGAGGCGGAGGCGGGAGAATCACTTGAGCCCAGGAGTTAGAGGTTGCTGTGAGCTGTGATGCCACAGTGATCTACCCAAGGCAACAGCTTGAAGCTCTGTGTCAAAAAAAAAAAGTTTGGAAGAAATTGGCTAATCTCACAGCTGCCTGTGGAGATGCACAGCAGCTAAACGGATACCATGCACCAACCAAAGGCAAAACGGAGCTATGAAAGCTGCACAGGTGCTTGGGAAGGCTCCAACATGTTCCTGGGAACGCAGGGGGCTGTGCACATGCTCAGGAAAGGCCCAAGGAGGTCCCAGGAGCTCACCTCTGGCTGAGCAGTAAGGAAGTGAAGGCTAAGGCAGAGCGGCCGGCTGCCTGGAGGAGTGTGGAGGGGGTGCCCGGCAGAGCCTCTCAGCAAGGCCTGGGAGACTTAGACATTTAAGGAAATCTCTGTCTAATCAGTAGCCAGTCACCATGGTAACTGAGCAGTGAGTCCAGTGTCCATGCACAACAGGGAACACAGACTTTACAGAATTGTCCAGAAAAACCACTAAATAAAACTGCAACAATAAACCCTGGGGAGGGGGAAGAATATGATTTCCAGAGTAGACACACTGTGCTGTCTAAAATGTCCAGTTTTTAGCAAAAATTTACAAGATACGCAAAGAAACATGACAGTGTGGCCCACATATGGGAGAGATGGGTCAAAAGCGTTCCTGGGGTACCCTGGGTGTGGGAAAACGTGTCTAAAGAACTGAAAGAAAAGTGTGAGAAGGAGGTCTCACGGAGAGCCACCCTCCCTCCGAGAGCTGGCCGCAGGGGGCTGCGGGAGGTCAGCCTGGCCTCAGAGGAGGCAGTGGGCACAGACGGCAGGCAGCCCTGCCTGCTCCAGAGGCTAAGACTGAGGAGAGGAGTCCGGCACTGTGTGTGTGAGGCGGGAAGGGGAAAGGTCCTGCTGTCTTTAGACAGTGGAGCCTGGGCCAAGCTCTGGGGATGGTCCAGAGACGGCTGGCTCTGTCACCATGTGACATGTCTGTGAGCTCCAAACCCTGGTGCCTCTTTGTGAGATGGAGATGCTGCCCGGCCTGGCTGGCCCTGCCTTTCTTGGGCAGGCTGGAGGAGGGCACAGCCTGGTGTCTCTGCCCCAGGTGCATCCTGAATGGGGGCTATTGGTCCTGGGCCCCCTGGGCTCTGGAGCCAGGCCCCAGCCTGCACAATCTGCGGGGTGTTTGTTTACTCTCATCACAACCAGCAAGAACAGGATGACGTGCTACGTGTGGGTGCCCGGCAACCCGGCCTCCATGTGGGCTACCAGGCGGCCCAAGCTCCATCTGCAGTGATGGGGCAGGGAGTCGCTGCTGGACCCGGACAAGGGAGGGTGAGAACAGGGAAGGACTGGCCTCCTAGGAGCTGCTGCACGGAGACTGCCTCAGGCCAGGAAGCCGACTGGTCAAGGCCTCCACCAGGCTGCTCCCTGCATGGCCGGGCCTGTGCACTGGGCACCAGACCACTCAAAGCACCCAAACTAGGAACAGACCCCCACACACACTACCCAGGGAAAGGGAGCCAGGGACAAAGCATGCTCACCCCCAAATGAGCACTTTTGGACCCTGGGCGTTGTGATGATTGATGTTAAGTGTTAACTTGACTGGATTAGGGAATACCAAGAAACCCAGTAATGCCTTATTTTGGGGTGTGTCTGCGAGGGTGATGCCAGAGATCAGCACATGAACGTGAATGCACTACAAAGTGGATGAGCACCGTCTAATCTCTGGGCGCTGGAGAAAACAAAAACAGAAAAGGCAAATACATCCAGCGGTCTGCAGGAGCTGGGGCCCACTTCATCTCCTGACCTGGACAACTACAGACTCCCTGGCCTTTGGACTTACACCAGCCATCCCCCCCGGGTTCTCAGACTTTGGCCTTGGACTGAGAGTTGCACCAGAAACTTGTGTGGTTCTGAGGCATTTGGACTCTGGACTATCAGCATCTCAGGGTCTCCACTTGGGCTACTGTAGGACTTCTCAGCCTCTGGCCATGAGCTGATCCAACTCCTTTCACAAATCCCCTTCTCATATTTCTTTATATCTGTATCCATATTGATCATGACTCTCCAGAGAAATAGAATCATAGGAGATGTACATGAGAGAGAGAGTGAGAATATGGCAATTGACTCATGCAGTTATGGAAGTCAGGAAGTTCCACACCCTCTTGTCTGCTTCTTCATGTCTACAGGTCTGAGCACTGGAGCAGAAGCAGTGTGCTCTGGGCCAGGTCCGAGGGGAAGCCCTGTGTGCTGGGCCAGGTCCGAAGGGAAGCAGAGTGTGCTGGGCCAGATCCGAGGGGAAGCAGCGAGTGCTCTGGGCCAGGTCCGAGGGGAAGCCGTGTGTGCTGGGCCAGATCCGAGGGGATGCTGCGTGTGCTCTGGGCCAGGTCCCAGGGGAAGCCGTGTGTGCTGGGCCAGTTCCGAGGGGAAGCAGCGTGTGCTCTGGGCCAGTTCTGAGGGGAAGCCCTGTGTGCTGGGCCAGTTCCGAGGGGAAGCTGTGTGTGCTGGGCCAGGTCTGAGGGGAAGCCGTGTGCTCCAGGCCAGGTCCGAGGGGAAGCAGCGTGTGCTCTGGGCTAGGTCTGAAGGCCCAAGACCCACAGCACCAGTGCTTGAGGGCAGGAGAAGAGGGGTTTTTCAGCCCAAGAAGAGGAGTGAATTCACCCTTCCTCTGTCTTTTTGTTCTACTCAGGCCCTCAAAATGTTGAAATGGATGCCCACCCGCATGGGGAAGGATGGATCTAATTTATTCAATCTGCTGATTCTTTTTGTCCCCCCTTATTCTCTCACCCTGGTAAAGTGCGCTGGTGTTATAGCTCATAGCAACCTCAAACTCTTGGGCTCAAGCAATCTTCTTGCCTCAGCCTCCTGAATAGCTAGGATTACAGATGCCCACCACCACACCTGGCTAGTTTTTCTATTTTTAATAGAGACCGGGGGGGGGGTCTCATTTTTTTTTATTATTTATTTATTTATTTATTTTAGAAATAGAGCCTCACTTTTTCACCCTCGGTAGAGTGCCATGGCATCACAGCTCACAGCAACCTCCAGCTCTTGGGCTTAGCTGATTCTCCTGCCTCAGCCTCCCAAGTATCTGGGACTACAGGTCCTGGCTATTTTTTTGTTGCAGTTTGGTCGGGGCTGGGTTCGAACCTGCCACCCTTGGCACCCTACTCACTAAGCCCCAGGCTCCACCCAGGGGGTTCTCACTCTTGATCAGGCTGGTCTCAAACTTCTGAGCTCAAGAGACCCACCCACCTCAGCTTCCCAGAGTGCTGAGGTTATGGTGTGAGCCACTGTGTCCAGCCTCAGTCTACTGATTCAGATACTAATCTCATCTACAAATACCCTCCCAGACACACACGGTAATGATATCTCACCTAGTATCTGGGTGTCCCTTAGCCCCATGCCAGTGTCTCATCGACTTAGCACTCATACACATCTCCTTAAACCATACTTAATCTGTAAATAATGACAATGCCAAGGTCACAATTCACCTATCTGTTCTGTGTACAAACAAAAATACACGAATCCCTTCCTCAAAAGAGAAGGTAATGTCCTCAGGTGACCTGTACTCTTCTGATATCCCACGACTTAAATAGTGTGATGTAAAATTAATGATGCTTAAATGTCAATACAAAATCAATACTTCTTATGTTACATACAAAGGGAATAAGAGAGGAACAAAAACAAGATACTTGCTTTTTTTTTTTTTTCAGTTTTTGGCCAGGGCTGGGTTTG